>JAVXUM010000040.1:2686485-2700472 GCA_035590655.1 Pouteria glomerata
GTCAATTTTTTAAAAAATTTAATTGTTTTGGAGTTTAAAAAAAAGTGAAAACTTTTGAAGTTTTTTTAAAATTTTTTTAGTTCTTTAGAACTTTAAACATCCTCTTACACTTCAAATTGTATTTTTGTTCCTTTTCAGATTTTTTTTTTAAATTAACTAAATTTTTATTTAAAATAAATATAAATAAATAAATAAAAATAATTTATTTGCTATATAATTAATTTCAAATACATATACATTTACACTTTAGTTATCTTTTCGTTCACTTTACATAAAAAATATACTCTCTTATTTTTTTATGAATATTTTAAAACTAATTTTTTTATTTAAAATAAATTTAAATAAATAATTTACAATATAATAATTTCTAATTAATTTTAAATACAAACATATCTAATAAAATATAACTTTTTGATTTGATAGTCTTCAGCGTGTCAATTAAAAATAATATTATTAAAAATTTAATTTTAAAGAATAAACATTTAAATTAAAAATTTTTATTTATAATAAATAATAAAATTTTAAATGTTTATTAAAGGCTAGATAAATTATTTTTATAGTTTTTCATGTATGTTTGTTTTACAAATTTATATTTAAATTATTTACGGACCAAATTATATTTATATACCTAGCCACAGATAATTTTTAACTTTAAATTTAAATAAATAAATGAAAATAATTAATTTACTATATAATAATTTATAATTAATCTTAAATACATACATATCTAATAAAATACAACCTTTTGATTTGAAAGTTATCCGCTTGTCAATTAAAAATAATATTCTTTAAAAATTTAATTTTAAAGAATAAGCATTTAAATTACAAATTTTTATTTGTAATAAATAATAAAATTTTAACTGTTTTATTAAAGACTGTATAAATTATTTTTACAGTTTTTCATATATGTTTTTTTACGAATTTATATTTGAATTATTTGCAAACCAAATTGTATTTATATACTTTTAGACACCGATAATTTTTAACTTTTGAAAAAATAAATTTCAATAAAAATAAGACGAAAAAGTTAAAAAAATCTTAAAATCAAATTAAATGATAGATAATCCATATTTTATATGGGCATTTGCTGATATATAATATATATTATAAAGATCTGTGTTAAGAAAAAAAAAAAAGGAAAAGGAAGAAAACTTCCCATAAAGTGCCCTTGCGTAGCCACCAAGGAAGACTCATGTATATACATATGCCATATTTGTTGGCTAGGAGGAGCAAGCCGAGGCGGAAAGAGAAAAGAGAAAAGAAGAGAGAGAAAAGAAAGATGAGGGAGAAAAAGAAGAGAGATAAAGTGAAGGATTAAGTTCGAGAATAGCAAGGTTTTGGTAATTTCAACGTCGTGATCGTCGTGGTAGTGTCAGATCATTGTGATTCGATTCGAGGTAGAAGATATGAAAGAGCAAAGATTTAAATTTTAGGATTTTTTTATCTTTTCTTCAAGTCTGAGGTAGGGATTTAAATGCATTTTATTTATATATGTAATATGTAAAAATATTATGATAATATTTATGTGCTTTCGTTGCATAAAAAGTGGTTAGAGTTTGGCTACATTTAAAAATTATCTCTAAAAATCAGTGTATATATATATTTATATATGTGAGATATATATTTATACGCATATAATATGGCATACATATATATACATATACTAAATTGTTACGGGAAAGAAAGTGAGTTTTTAAAATTATAAATTGGTCCCTAAAGTTTTAAACATTTATAAAATGACCTCAAAGTTTTGAATATTTACAAATTGGCAATTGATGTTTCATATATTTACAAAATGACCCTTGAAGTTTTGAATAATTACAAATCGGTTCCCTAAGGTTTAAGTAGTTACAAAAAGTCCCACAAGGTTTGAAATAATTACAAATTTATCCCCAAGATTTGTATAATTACTAAGTAATTCCAAATGTGTGTGAAATTACAAGTTTATTCCAATATTGTGATTGCGGGGGATAACAGATAATAGGAAAATAGGAAAGTTACAGAGATTACCCTTGGGTTGAAATAGTTAGAACCTACGCTGGGGTTGATATTTATCCCAGTAGGTTAGTAGGTTACAACATGACGATTATAAGTTTGGTTTATCGTAGCCTGTAGTTGAAACTACAAATACGATGTTGATTTTGGCTTATTGTGGCATGTGATTGAAAATCACAAATACGATATTGACAGTATCCACCCCATGACTTATTGTGTTAATGAAATAATAGTAACGAAATTTAGTAAACGGTTATAAGTTATGTATGGCTGATACTATGCGTTATAGTAGTTTCTATAACATATTCGTTTGGTTGTCCATTAGTTTTTGCTTATTTGATAAATTAACATATGTGTTTAAGTTTATTATATGTAATATATATTGGTATCATGCATCGTGGGCATACGTGAACCAGTGCTCATGTCTCTACGGACCTTGTTGTAGGAATAGAGTCTAAGAATTGGGAGGGCATTTGGTAAAATTAGAAGCGCAAAATCTGTTGTAGACTCTGCATTCATAAATTCCTAGTTTAATATTCATTTAGATTTGTGATGTTATCAAACGTAAAAAGTTATTTAATCTGGGTTGTAAAAACCATAAGACTAATGTTATGTATTATTGTCATGGGATGTAATATAGCATGATAGCTTGACAGTACCCAAGGCACTGTTTATACCATATTATTATCTATTGTGGATGTTGTTTTGAAATTATTATATTGCTCTGATCCAGCGATATGTTAATTGTGCATGAATTGTGTGTTAAATCACTTACCCATCTGGTCTTGAGATCCGGGGTGTGACAAGGTATATGTAATTGGAATGATAATTTTTTAATTCAACCAATTAGTGTCAAAGTTATGTGATAAAATTTAATTAAAAAAACATAAATATATGCAATTGGATCAATAATTTTTTAATTTATCCGGTTGGTAGAATTTTTAGTTTGATAACATTAGAAATAAATTATTACATTTATAATAAGGCATAATTTTAATTTATTAGTCCTACAAATATATTATTGTGAGCAAAATTTTTTCTGTACTCTCAAGTTTGCAGGAAGGTTTATTCTATCATTTTTTTTTTGGTAAGTAAGTTTAATTTATCGTTAACTTTAAAATTCTAAGAATTGATTAAGGTAGTGCACACAAATTCATCCAAATAGCTAGAGTATTGAGATAACTTTTGATATTTAGTATTTTAAACAAAATTACGTCTTTTAGAGATAAATTGTACAACTTTTGGACTTTTGCAATAAAAAGTTAGAGAGAGAAACCATGAGAGTGATTTTTTAGGTATGTTCTCATGAATTTATGTCAGAATTTTTCTAGATGTTGCTGTACTTTTTGACTTCTGCATGAAAAGTTTGGAGAGAGAAACCATGTGAATGGTTTTTTCGCTTCGCTCTCATAGATTTATGTCAAAGTTATTGAAATTTATTAAAAAGTTATTGAAGTTTGTAAGAAATGTATTGTGATTTATAAAAATTTGTTGGAATATATAAATATATATAAAAATTTATATAGATTTTATGAAGTACGAAATAGTCGAAATGTGTTAGAGAGTTTTAAAGATTTTTAGAAATCTTTTTTAATTTTTAGCAAACCAAACGTTGCTTAAATATATGGTCAGAAAAACTACCAGTAAATGTTACTTTTTGGGTACGTTTGGAGTGATAAAAAAGTAAGATAAAATGAGATAAAATGAAAAAAGTGATAAATTCATAATTCGTGTAATGAAATAAAAAGTGAATAAATTATAGAATTTTTTACCATTTTTTAGAATTTTTTTTTCACCCAAACAGAGCCTTGTTTCTGCAGGGGTGACAAAAGAGTAATGATTAACACGTGACTTGCCGAGATGTAGCAGAGTGCGGCATTTATCAGTCAGAAGGTGAGAGAATAACGTTAGGCTGCTTTTATAATTTGTAACTATAAATTTGCAGTAAAAGTTTGGTGGGAAAGCCGATTAACCATTTCATACCAATTGAGGCCAACGAGTTTTTCATGGAGTTGATAAAATTTAAGTAAAGTCGTCAAGATTCCAAAATTATGAACACAGCAGTACAAAAAATTTCAAAATAAATTCATCTAAATTACGAGCTTAATGAGATCATTGCTGCAAAAATCTTCCAAATTTGAGCCTTTTTTTTTCATTTCTTTTTTTTATTGATTGCAAAAAAGAGTTAATAATAATTAGTAAAATCAATTAAAATTTGCCCATTTCATGCCAACATGGAGCAATCTTTTTAAGAATATATTAAATATTATCAATAAAATCTTAATTAAGAAATTATAGAATTAAGCTGCTTTTAGAGTATTAAATTTAATAAAAATCTCTAACTTTCTCTAATTTTTTTATTACAAAATTTTTCACTATTTTTTCAAATTTAACTAACATTTTTTATATTTTTTTAGAAGGACACACTAAATGCTAAAAATATTTATTTTTTTTCCAAAATTTGATACGTCAAAACGGACACGAAGTTGGAATTTCCTATTCCTTCAATTACCTGGAAAAAAAAAAATAGTAAGAAGAAGAAAAGAATGAAAAAGAGGTCAGTGGTTCTAACTGAGAAAATCAGAGCATTTTTGACTTATTTCAAATATTTCAGAGCCACTTTCTATTTTCGGGAAAATGCACGATGTCAGCCAATGGTGGATTTTCAAGCCCAGCGCCACGTGTAAATGGTGCTTGTCAGTTTTCGTAGCGGCTAGCTCCGTAAGACAAAAGGCTAGGAAAACCAAAGATTAACGTAGGTGGTGCGGTGGCTTCCAACGTAGTTCGTTAAAACGGAGAGGGTCTTTTCAGTCATTTCACATGCTTGAAGAGGATCCGATTCTCTCTCCTCTAATCTCAGTTACTAGTTTCTCAGACCCGTAGAAAAATTGATACAGCCTACGGCCAAAAATCGACAAAGAGCAAATACACCAGGGAGAAAATCGTGTCCGATCGAGGTATCTCGCTGCTTTCTCAAGTAACCGTCTCTGTAGAAAAATATAAAGTATATATACATACATATATACTGCTTGTTTCTTTCTCTGTTTGGCTGAGTAAGTGAAGATTCGATCAAGTCAGATCTGGGTTGAGAATGGTAGGGGAGGTGGTGAAAGAACGGTTCTTGTTAAAGATGATTCAAACCCAGAAAAGGTTGATGGGTGAATTTGTGTTTCTGGGTTTTGAATTCCAGATATTGTTAGCTGTCTTGATGTCCAATTTCGAATACGTGTGGTGTGGTGTAGTGTAGTGTGTTTATTGGATCTCTTTTGGTATCTGAGAATTTTGATTTTCCCAGGACTAGGAGGGTTCCTTCTGTTTGTGTAGAATTGGAATTTGAATGTTGTTTGTCTTTGGTCGAGGTCATCATTTCTTGCAATTTTTCTTCGATTGTGCACTACGTGCAAGTTTGTCTCAGATGATGTTTCATTGTTAACTCAAATCTCATATCGAAGGATGTTTTTGAAATTTGAATCAAGAGTAATTGGCTTCATTTACCGTCAGTAATTTTATTGCATTCATGATACTTTCCAGGGTTTTTTGCCTTCATGATACTTTAATTTCGTGATTGGATTAATAGATCACTATGATTGAATTGCAAGGAATACATTATTTGTATTCAGTTCTCTGTAGTTATTTGGAAACTAGAATAACTGACAAAGCTAGTTGCTTGGCTTAATTTCAACTAGAATAATTGATAAAGCTCGTGTTGCTTGGCTAAATTTTTTCCTCTGTCCTTGTTCAGTTTGGTCAATGGTTTCATCTGAGTATACAATCTTATAAATGGACCGGAGCAAAAGTAATTAGGGTTAAATTATTATATTAGGAATATTTTTTAGGATTTTTTGTATTCGTTAACTCATAATTTGATAAATTTCCTATTTCTTAGAAATTCTAAATTTTCTTGATTTCTTATTTCTTTTGGTTTTTCTATTTTAATTAAAAAAAGCTTATTTTAGTTAAGAGTCTTTAATTTCTAGTTTTACCTGTAAGAATTTCTAAAAATAGATGAGCACTTATTAATTCAGTTATTAATATACATAATAATATTTCAGCCTTGTGGCTTAATTCTTCTCTTGAACAGAGTTATTTTCTCATTTGGTTTTCCATTTAATTAGGAAATCTTATCTTAGATAAGAGTATTTTCTTGTTTTACTCATAAGAATTTCTATAAATAGATGAGTACTTGTACATCTAGTTATTAATGTACAAAATAATATTTCTTAATGCATTTGTACTGATGTTTTGTCCCTAGATAAATAACCCAATGCCAATGGTGTTTGCACCAGTTATATTATTCTTCTTGGTTTCTTCTAATACCTGAGATTTTGTCCTTCAGATTCTTGTTTATCCATCAGTTGTCTTTTTTGTGGAGTTAATTTTCTCGGATTTACCCAATTTTCCAAACCATGACATGAGATATACGTGAATGAGCTGGAAGGTTGATCTTTGTGTTAAAATTGAGAAGAAGCTGAATCTGAAATATTTGACAATAGTGTTTCATTGATCGTGTTTCTCTCTCTCTCTCTCTCTCTCTCTCACTTATGTAGGCATCTTGACGCAATAAACCTCTTCAGAGATTTTTGACAAGCCTGTTAAATGGAAGACGGTGCATTAATTTTGAGAAAATGGGAGGACATGGACAGTGATGTATTGATGAAGATCTTCCAGTCTTTAGACATCTTTCAGTTGATATCTGGCGTTGCTGAAGTATGTAGCACATGGCGTTTGGCTGCTTCTGATCCCTTGCTGTGGAGAACTCTGGACTTATCAATGCTGAAATCCAACTTCATCAAGATCCCATTAGAGCCGTATGTGTACGTGGATGGTCGGTCTGATAAAACACTGACGCGAGTGTTAAAGATTAGTTTGAATCTGAGCAGGGGATACATAATGACACTAATTTTCCATTTCAATCTTTACGTCAGTGATGAGCAGTTGACTTATACTGCAGAAAGGTAAGCCAAAATAATTTACTTGGTTTTCTGGTTTAAATATACAAACAAATTGTCTATTCCATGACATTGGCAGTACATACACACATGTACAATATAATATCTTAAGATCTCCTGAGTCCTGACTAGCTATATAACTGTTCTCGTTAGGTTCCATAACATCTCTCAGGCTGAGATTAATTTTGTTTGTGTCCAATGGACGAGTATGATTCCCCTTACAACCTCGAAATCATCGATAAACTGTCTGCCTCTGATTTGCATGTCAAACTAGAAGAATTGCTGAATTTAGAGAACAACATTGAGGGGGAGGGGCAGGGGATATGCTCTAGGATTGAGTTTGCTGATCGTAATTGGGACGAAGTGGAGTTCGCTTGACATTTGTTTGAGTGGGAATGCCATCTGGCTGTAGTTAGCTGACGTTCAAATCCTCAAGGTCATTACCAAAAAATATAAGTCATAACGATGCAAGTACGAGTTTGGATTTATTAAGTGCATTATCTCTGGTTTAGTTAACTTGATGTTGCTAGAATCTGCTCAAATGTAGATATACATGACTTTTGTTTATTCTTGAATTGAATCTCAATATATGCAATATTTGCTTTGAATCTCTCTCTCTCTCTCTCTCTCTCTCTCTCTCTCTCTCTCTCTCAAAAGAAACATTGGTGTCAACTGTATTGAGCTGCGTTTATTAGATTTTTATCTTTCTCTACTTGTAAGGAATTTAGATGGCGTAACATGAACTGGCTCTCTCTTTATGTTGCAGGTGCCCACGTCTAAGACGACTTGTAATGCCAGCTTGGAACCGAATTAAAAAGACGGGAATATGCAGGGCAATCCGCATGTGGAAAGATCTCGAGTCATTAACAATGCCGAGCATAGGAAATCCCCCGTACCTCATGGAAGAAATTGCTAAATACTGCAAGAACTTTTCTGAGCTGAAGATCATGGGCCCTTTCGACGCTGCCTTTGCATTTACAATAGCTGAATTCCTTGGAAACTTAAAGGTTCTAAGCCTCCGATGCTCGATGATCTGGAAGGAGGCTCTGATCATTATCCTGGATAAGGTACCAAGCTTGGAGGTGCTAAATATATCGCATTGTCTTGTTGTCGAAGCCGTTCCACCTGCAGGGAGGAAAGTTCTCAAGGAGCTTGATGAATCGATTCTTAAGAAGGCTTCTCGGCTGCGTGAGTTTTTAACCTGCATGGAGAACTCTTGCGTCATGTGCCAGCGGACTAGAAATGACGAAGGGCTCATGAGGTGGTACAAGTATGAAGAAGGGCTCTGGAAAAGAGATGAAGTGAGGTCACTTGCACTTTGATTGATAGAAGCGGCAGCCGGAAGTTAGACGATCTTTTAACCCGAGGTATGTTTAGAGACTTCTGTGGAAAGAAGCATATAATAAAAACTTGGTTTGAGTGAATGAAAATGAGGTTTTGTATCTCTAGTGTTGCTGTAAATGTATAGTAAATTATCCTCCCTTTTTACCTGTTATTATATAGCATTGTGATTTCTTTCTTTCTGGTTTTAATTTCTATTATCATGAGCTCTTTTTATTGGTTCCCTATGCTTTAGAACTGATTTGCTTTCATGAAGTTTTGAACACGTTAATTGTTGGATATATCCCATTTAGTCTAACTCAACGTGCGATAATATGCCCATTTCATATGTTAGAATTTTAAAAATGGTAATGCTTAATTTACCTTATTTTTAGTTTCCCTACTACTAGAAATGAGGCAATAGGGGACTTAGGAAATGGGCACTCGTCTTTAGGCGGTTGGTGAAAGGGGAAAAGTCTACCGCTTCTAGTAAGCGGGCAGTAATGGCCTAATTTCAACAAAAATCCAATTTTTCCGTTCTCCCTCTCAATCATCCTTCAGTTCAGCCCTTACCCGTCCCCCCCAGCCCAATTCTCTCCCATTCTCTGCTCAGTCACTCTCAAAACTCTCTTCTCCCACTCTCCCTCTCCTTGGCCCCTTGATTCTCTTACTCGATTCCTCTCTGCCGTCTCACTGGTCAGCTTTGCTCTGCCTCGTGAACCTGCCACCTGCCGAAGCCACTGCCTAAAGTGGAGCCACCATCAACGGCAGGAACCACCATATCCTCTCCTCTGTGTGTGTGTGCATGTGTGCGTGTCTCACTCTCTTTCCCCCTTTCATCCGATTCATTTTATAACTTTTTTTTTTTTATTAAATCGAAAATTTTTTATTGTGGATTGTGGATTATGGATGGGTTGAGAAATTGTGGATTAAGAGGGTTAAATTTGGGCATTGACATGGGAGGAATTTTGGGGTTGCGATGGCAAAGGTTGGGGTTGGGGATAGCTGTTAGGAATTAATGACAGTGGGTGGGTGATTGGGCATTTGAGAAATTTGTGAATTTTGTTAAATAATTGATGACTTTAATTTGTGATGATCAGCATTGAACGATTATGTTGTTTGACTTGTTTAGAATTTGTATATATATGTTTTTTTTTAATATTTGCTAGACTAGTGTTCGGATTACTGTAGTGTGAATCTTGAATTATTTTAACTAATTGTAGATTAATGTTTTTGTTGAGTTGACTAACTGTTGATTTTGTGGAATCAAAAAATTTATTCTCTTTCAATATAAGTGTGGTTAAGAGTTATTAACAGAGTTGAAGTGTTTACTCACTAAGCTAAATCAATTTGGTGTACTCCTCGACTACACTCTCTTTCTCTCCAAATCATAAAAGATATCATGCTTGGAGATGGAAGACGAGCATTTCACCTGAAAGAAATTTGTGTGAAAGCATGCATGGACCACCAAAAAGGGGGTCGTACCAGTTGGATAACGTACATAAAGACCTGCCAGTTATATAATGTACATAAACTAGCAAAAAAGGGTCCTACCAGTTGTATAATGGTGGAGTTTGGAATTGTATAAAATAAAAAGTTAATGTCTCGAGTTTTGTGTAGTGAATATAAAATTGTATAAAATTTAAAAAGTTAGTATTTCATTTTTTGTGTTGTGAGTAGAAAGATAATTAATCTTCTTTCACAGTAGAAAACGAGCTCTACTTGTCCCAAATTATAAATATCGTCCTTCTATTTTACAATTCATTTTAGATTCTCACATCCATTTCCTCTATTTTTGATAATTCAATACTCCACATGGGCACACCTAATAAGTAACAAACACATACATATTTGTTAAATATTGGTGGGATCATTTTAGAACATATATTTGTTTGATTTGTACATTTCACAAGTATATTTCCTTTTTGTTAATCCTAAAATTGGCTTTGCTTGCTCTTCTTATAACCCCTACCTTAATTTTAGTTTGGCATCACTCTTGAACCCCTACTGACATTTCTTGCTTTTCATTTTCAATAGATCTCCAATTGTTTATGTTTCAAATTGATGAATTACAGTGTAGAATACAATGTCTCTTATGTGTATCATGCTATGTATGCCTATTTTGACAAAGACAACATTACTTTTAAGGGCCTTGCTAAGTAATCCTCAACCCAAAATCATCCTAGCTTCCCTTTTTTTGGTGCTTTTAATCTTTCCTTGTCTTATTTGCCTATGATGATAACTATTGGTTGCAAAAAGGTTCTTCAAGAATTCAAGAATAGAGGAAAGGCAGCAAGCGAAGAAATTTATGGAATATCATGTCTTTACCAAACTCAATCACTTCTCTTCCATATATCGAATTTCACGTTTCAAACTTATCAATAACTTTTTTGTTTCTTTCATTTTCCTTCTGTTTTGTATTTCATTTTTGTAACACAACTTTGCATAATTATCAAAATAAAAGATGTGGAAAAGTTAAGCTATTGTATATGCTAGTGCCAGTGTCTGAGTTCGAACACATGAAAAAGAGAGATGCATTACATGGTAGGTTTAACAAGTTACATAATTTTTGATTTCAAAAATGAATATCGGTGTTTGGAGCCATGCTGAACGTTTGTATGTAAATTTTAGTTGGGCAACACCCATATGACTCCCAATCCAAAATCTAACCCGGTTGTAATCTATGGTTTATTTTTATATTCTTAATCTTACCTCCTCATCTTAATCAGAAGAGTGTTTGTTTGTGCCAAATAAAGAGTAATGAATGTTCATGTAGGCTGCTATTTAGCACTTATTTGCTATTATTATTCTCATTTTATATTAAGTAACAACACTTTTTTTCCCAATGAATGATTAAAGATGCACAGTTCCAAAATGGTAGCTAAAGAAAATGATTAAGGGCCATGTAATTTTGTTTAATTAGTTTATTCTCTTGCTATCAATTTTTGATTCAGCGATGGAGCTTACATTGTCACTTGAAAAATAAACAAACAAGAAACTTCTGAACCTACATAAGGTAACTAGCTTCTTCCTTCCATTTTGCAGCCTCTCTTTTTATTTTTTTTATTATTATTATCTATCTTTCCTTATGCTGTGTGGGGTGTAACTTTATAACACAAAATTTTATCAACTCGTGGTGCTTGAATCTGCCATTACTGATATCTAATTTTCCCTGCTAATACCCGAGTTCTTGTAACATATGTTTTGGATTTGTTAATTAAGAGATTACATAGCAGCACAGATTACAATCATTGATTTTTTTTTTTTTTTGGCAATGATGCGGAGTTGGAAAAACCATTAGCAAGCTTGGTGTCATAGCTATTTGTATTCCTGCATAGTATCTCTAAGGCCATGATTGATCTTGTCATTGCATGGTACAATTATTACTAGATGTTGGTTCAATTTTGCTAATATTTGCTCTTGCATTCAGTTTTGGCGGCATCAATTTTTTTTTTTTTTTTTGAACTCTGAAAAACGCCTACTTGATGAGGTCAATGTTTTGCTTGCCTCAGATATCTCACACCATATAGCATTCTCCTTTAAGAACTATTCCCTCTAATTGCATCCCCCTAAAATGAGAAGCTCATCAATATGGCACACAAGATTCGTACGAACGAACTATGTAGAGCATGTCTGAAGGTCCATATGCTCTTGATAGTTTTAGCTGCAGTGGGAAGGGAACATAGTTACCCATTCATTTAAGTTTTATTGTGATTGAAAGAGAGGCATGAGAGGCATGGGGAAGGAAACCCAATGTTTTATCTATGTGCTTGTTACCGTGTTATCAGAAAAAATGTTCCCATGTTCTTTAGTTTCTTCTTTGAGAATTTGAGATCCAAACATGTAATGAAAATTTAATTTAACTCGATCAACTGGAATTTTCTTGGTTGTTCAGCATTGAAAACATTTTTCTTTTCTTTCGTGAACATCCATTTCTAGATTCCCTTTCATCATACCATTTGTTTTTCTTTTGCTTTTTCCTGTTATGCAGATATGTGTTATTGTATGTGTATATTTTAGCCACTTTTGCATCTATATCTCCATTTTGTTTCCCATGCATGAGCATCGATGAGAATTTCTGTATGATCTCTGAATTGTCTTTGTTTGAACTGATTACTTTGGATATATTTCTAACTCCATTAGAAATGATCTTGTCCATGAAAAAGTAAATTGTGATAAGTTATAGTATTATTTTGTTATTTTATAGTGTGTAATAAATAACTGGAATATTTCCGTGTCCGACATTTCCAGTGACAAGCTTTCAAGAACGTGTTGGATTAATATTTAGGTATTAGCTTTGATAGGCCAAAACTATCAGTTTGATGAGTCATCTACTGACTTGGACTTTTGCAAAGACATGGTTTTGAGAGTGCAAATAACTTCATTGCAGAGGTTTTTGTTAATTTTTTTCCCTCTCAAACGGTACTTATACATTTGAGTCTGTTGCTGTATTTTATAATACAAGTTCAGTATATTCCTTAAAAAAATGCTGAATATTCAGCTGTGCACATACTGTTTTGTTCTTATGACATGAATGACAATGCAATTTCATTGAATTATCCAAAATTTTGTACAGTTTATTTTTGTAACTTTATTTTGTTTATTTATTTATTTTTTTTTATAGGAATTGCAAGCGATAAATTTACTTATATGTCAGTGCCTTATATAAAGGATTCCGATGCCCTCATTGTACACTTTATCTTAAGAGATTCGCTTTTATCATATGGTGTTGATAATAAAATTTTGATTGTATTCATTAAGGAACATCATGCTAGTGAGTATCAATAGTGGAATAAGACGTTATGGAGACTTAACTATATATCTGTAAGCTTGTTTTAATATATAATAGAAATGCATCTTAATTTAAGATGTTAATACTGATATGTGAGCGCACAAGTAGCTGGTCTTTTCTTGATATGCAATAAAAATCCAAAATATAAGGAAAGAAAAAAATAGATGAATTTAAATATATATACATGTTAATCAACATTTTCCCATTGGCAGCCTTGTCAGTTTGATCTATTTTAATCCCAATCAAGTATTTAGTTGGTTTCTCCAAATTTCGTCTATATATTAACTTATTGTCTGGTTTGTCTTTCTATTCCTCGTACTTGACATTTTCTTTATTAATTCGGAAAATCTGTTGAAGGTTGCTCTGCATAATGGGAACAAAGCTTAACGAGCTTGTCCTTATAATTATACGTAATTTTAATCATAGGCACATTCTACAACATTCAATATTGCACCTTCAGCTGGTGGCAAGCTACTATTGTCAATGACTTCTTCTGCCATCCCTTAGGACATCCTGCAAATTCATCCATTCCATGTGTTGGTTTTGTGAGACCCCCGGGCGCCACACACTGCGCACGTGCACACACACACAGAGAATATTAGAGATAATACGCTATTTCAGGTTGGCATGTTTGCAAAGTGTTGCTAGCTCTTAGTATTTTAAGATTTGCACTAAGGAAAAAGAATAAGAATAAGAACAAACTACAAAAGAAAGATACAGTTGGATTTCATTGATTGGTTGTATTGACTTTTGGGGTACAAAACCAGAAACAAAAGGAAAAAGTTTTTCCTAGGTTATTCATTTTTGAGATGGTATTTTTGAGAATATGTTCTGTGTTCCAATAATATGTTCCACTTTGGTTTGTTTAGTCCATTTATCATTGATGATCACGTGTCTTAAATTATTATGAAACCTGCACACACACACACTC
>JAVXUM010000040.1:2727948-2741600 GCA_035590655.1 Pouteria glomerata
ACCCGTCATAAGCCGAAACAGCTTCAAATGTGTAAGCCCTTTCATCCAATTTCTTGAGATCTAAATACCGAGCAAGTTCTTCAACCGATACTGCTTCAGCCAGATCCTGGCATCAGAATAATATTTCAGTAAATCTGACTGCTATCATTCAAATGCAAAGACATGCATGAAAAATAAGGTTTTATTTCATTCTGCAAAGAATGAAAATGGAAAGAAACACAAATTCTCAGAAACCTTTACGAAATTGAATGTCTTTATATCCTTACAGGAAAAAAAATGGATTAAATAAAGGTGATTGGCAATGAGGTTACAGAAGATTCCCTAATTATTATTTATATTATCTCTTGGAACTAGACAAAGGTATAAGTAACTTTAATTTTGAGTTTTTTCAAGCATTGAAAATAAAATCATAGGATTACTTGTCAGGGGGAAAAAAATGGATTAAATAAGTTGATTGACAATGAGGTTTGGGCATTTCAGTGTGGAACTGTTATATGAGATTACCAACCATTATTATCTCTTTGGACTAGATAAACTTTAAAAGCAATTTAAATTTTAAGGCCTTTTCTAAATTAATATAAATTAAAAAATTCCTGACGCTAATTAGGGGCCTAAAGCATCTGCCTAAGTTGCCTAATCGTTGAGCCAGCCCTAGTCATGAAATACAAAGGGAATTGGGCTCAATATCAAGTTCAAAGAAAATAATGTACTGCAAAGGCTATAGAACAAATGGCAAAGATAAAAGAAGCAACAACTTGCTAACCTGCTTGTTGGCCAATACCAAGAGAGGGGCTCCTCGCAGATCCTCGTGCCGAAGAACCTTTTCTGACAACCAAATTGAAAGTCTTAGAGCAGCATTAAACCATTGAATTAAAACTCTTCACTAGTGACAAACACGGGCAGTATAATTGTAATATTTCTGCAAACTTAAAATTGTTGAAGATTACATACCAAGTGCAGACTTTGAGTCTTCAAAGCGTGATGGGCAAGCGGCATCAACTACATATATTACAGCATGTGCCTCTTCATAATATTTTTCCCATATTGATCGAAGGCCGGGCTGGCAAAACAAAGTCTTGCTTCAATAACCAAAAAAATCCAACAAATTGCTTCAGAAATGTCATAACAGATGAGCCATCTTAATTTGATATCAGTGTTCTACATGCATGATCTCCTAGAAAAATACAAATTAAAACATAAACTGTGAAAAAACATACCTGACCTCCCAGGTCCCAGAACACCAGCTTGGTATTTGAAACTTCAACACGTCCAATGTTTAGGCCCACAGTTGGAACAATTCTGTCATGAGGTAGACCTTCCAAGTTTGAGTATTGTGCTTTCAACTTCTCAAGTAAAGTCTACAATTTTAGATAGAAAAAAAAATCAGTAAAAAAAAAATATATCTTTCAAAATATGTGCCATATTGTATGCTCTCCCATGAGCATGCCAGAATGCATGTGCACTTGCATTTGTGTTTATATCTACAATGGCAAGACAAGAACACGGTGTGTACAAATATTTCCAAATAAAATAAATCACAAGCATGTGCTTTTGGTATTCCTTTAATTTTGAACCAAGAGAAAATACTCCATTGGAGTTTTATTAGGCACAGATGTTACATACTCAATGACCCAAAAATTTTGTTGAACACCAAGGTAAAATATCTTAAATTTTGAGGGAGACTATTGTTTTTTTCCATAAATATTCAAAAAATTATAAGATTATAAGAGGATTTTGAGAATTTTGAAACCCCCCGGGGGGGCCTGCGCCCGCCATACATAGTGCATGTGGTTGAACTTGAAAATGGAATGGCAACATTATCCTTGCATACAAAATTGCACTCAAATAAAAATTACTGATTTAAAAGAGAAAAAAAGATACTTCATGGTTTCTACAACTTATCCTGCTCAATTTCTACCACTTATCCTACCCAAGTCTTGCATGCACAAGCTACTTCAACAGTCACAAAATAATAGCATTATATATAATCTATATAATAACCTTCTTATGTGTGCATTTTGTTACCAAATCAATTAGTTGAAACAAAAGTCTCATAGCATACAAATACTACAAACCAAAGGAACACATGCCGTGGGTCTATGCAATACAATATAGATTGTGCTATACCAGAAGATGCTGGTGGAAGTGTTTAAAAGTGTCATGGTGGGTGTAAATTTAAAATGATGTTTGTCGTCTAAACTAACTAAATTGATCCTCTACACTTGAACAAACGGAAGGCAGCATTTCATAAACTACCAAGAGAAAATTGAATGGTAAAAAAGAAGGGTAGCAAACAAATTACTGTTTTCCCAGCCTTGTCAATTCCAAGAATAAGAACGTGAAACTCCGTTTTACTAAATATATACTTCCAAAGTCCATAAAACAATGAAAACATCGCTGTCTGATTTATCTTCTCTAATATCTGTGCTCTGTAACCTTCAAGAGGAAGAAGAAAGGGGATTCATATTGTCTGACTAGATCTCCCTCATGCTCATCATTTCATATTCTGAAACAAACAAAGGAAATTTTCAACATCCAAGATAAATACCATCTAAAGACGAGGCAGTTCAAATTAAAAATTTGCCAACTTTTATCTCTGTTGGATCATGTTTGGAACCTTAAAAAAAAAAATTCAATTTTATTACAAGATTCACTCTAATAAGTAATGACGATTCACAACCAGCAATCAATTGTAGATGCACTCCCAGAAAGAACTATACACAAAAAGAAAAAAAGAAAAAAGAAAAAAAGAAAAGGAAAAAAAAAAAAAAGGCAGGACTCAGTCAGGATGTTCATGGCTATCAAATTGTAGTTGTAAAATAATCGCCACGAATAAAGAGGTCTACGGAGAATTATAGCAAATTTACCAGTAATTAATAATTCAATTAATGAAAATTTGTCAGCCGCAGACAGCCACACGGGGCAGTGCTTGACAGATTAACCAAATAAACTTTCACAATTTTCATCGCGCCACTTGCTCTTAGTGGCAACCGATGAAACTTGCGATGAAATAGACAAGTCACGACGACGCTGTATGAACAAAAGCAAAAATGAATAAATAACCAACACACAATCAAATCAAGTTCCCAAAACAGATGTCCACGAGATCTCGAACAAGGTTACTAGGAAAAATGGCGACCCATGATCCCAACATCATCAAATCGTCTATCTTTGAAAAGATCCAGTTTTTTGAAAAAAAAAAAAATATTAGGAATTCGCACGGAACGATTGAAAGACCCAAAATCAGATTGAAAATCGCAACCAAAAAAACAAATAATATAAGGTAATTAAATCAACAAATGAAGCAGTAAGAGCGCAGCAGATTCGTACTCTGCGAGGGATAACGAATGGGTAAATTGAAGTCTTGCTGCTAGATTTTTCTCAGAGAAGCTACTCTCGAATCTTTCCCGTCGCGTTTCTCAATATATTTTTGGATTTCTCTCCATTCTCCGCCCGGGCCCCTAAAGTCCATTTTTACCCTCATCGCCTGTGCCAATTCCAAACCTGCCATCGATCATTATTTATTATTTATTTTTGAGTAACCACACCTTGTCTCCTTATTTGTTTTAGACAATTTTATTAAAATAATTTTTATTTTTTATTATATTAATTTAAAATAAGAAATAATAATTACACTAGATTATCTTCTTATATACGAGTAAATTATTACCAGTGAGGTACAGTAATGAAAGAATTAAATTATTTTTTAATTATCCTGTTAAATAATGTTTTCTTTCAACTAATATTATTTCTTAATATTTCAAATATGATATAATTATTATCTAATAATGTTTATTTTTAATTTAAATATAATTATCATAAATTATTATTCCTTAATTATTATTAAAGTAACAATTATTTCTATAATTTTTTACATCTAAAATTTTCACAACATACCTTAGAGTTTGGCCCAAAAATACGTTACCCTTATCTAATTTAAAAATAAACAAATAACCCTCTCATAATTTAGACAACAATGTAAAATTGATTAAATCTATTAATTTTACAGAATTTGAATCTTGGAAGTTAAAATTAGTTAAGAACCAAATTTGCACAAAAATAAATAAATAAAAGTAATTTTTAATGAAATATTATTTTACTTTTAAAGAGAGTCAATTTATCTTTATTTTTTAAAATAATATTTTTTATACAACTACGTATGAATGTATATGCATAAGTGATGCAAATTTAATTAAATTTAATATTTTTTTATTAATTTTACACGTTAGCCTAAATTATGAAAGGGTTTACTTGTTCACTTTTAATTACCTAAACTATCGGGGTGTTTTGGTGTGATGAAAAATAACAAAAAATAATGAAAAATATAGTTTGAGTGATATTTAGGTGTTTGGTGAGAAATCATATTTTTCAGAGATGAATAGTGAAAAATATTGACTTTTGCAGAGAAATAGTTTTCAAATTTCTTCAAAAAATATTAACAATGGATCTTATTTGGTAGCTTAGATAACGGTGGTCACATTAAAAAAAAAATTACAACTATTTAATTAATCGAACTCGAGTTATGTAATTTTTTTTAGATTTGTAATAGGTGTAAATGTGTAAAAAGTGTTAGAGAAATTTAGAAATTTTCAAAATTTTTTAAAATTTTTCAGAAATTTTCATCACATCAAACGAACCTAAAAGGAGTAAATTATAATTACCCATTTATTAAGTTGTTATTACATATTACCGGTAAGGGTATTTTAGGAAAAATAAAATGAAAAAGCAGCGAAATTGGGCCAAATCCAACTCGAAGAACCAGCGGTGGTATGCATAATTCTCTGCAGATGTTGATATACACAACTGTTATTACGTAGTTCAGTACTCAAGATTAGTACCTATTATTGTAAGATTGCGAATTCTGGCTTTTGACCTTCTTGCCCTCCATTTCCCTTTGAATGTTTTGATGTTAGAGAAATTTATTGCCTTTTATAATATGTTGATACGTGTCCTTGATTGTGGTCAATTGATTGCTAATTGTTTAATAGCACAGGTGTTTTCTTGGCTTGGTATCCTTTGTTGATTCATTTTAGTTTCATAAATTTGTTCTGCATATTTTTACAAATTTTCAGTTTAATGGGTTTAAAACCCGGGTAGAATCTTTTGTAATTCCGCATGGTTGTTTATTTCTTCTTTTTATTATTATGGGTTTCACGGGTGTAATGTAAGTTGATGACTAATCTCGGTCAGAAAGTCCTATTCTAGCTGATTATCTGTGATGGGTGCTTTTGAATTAATGGTTAGGGATCAGTTTGAGGGGGAAAGTAAAGGGCTTTATCAAATCAAAACTTGGCAGTGGGAGTATGGCAGGAACTGAGCTGATGCTGGATCACCGGAGTGAGACTGGGAAAAGTATGCTCCCGCAAGAAGTTATATAAGTTGCTTGAAGGAGGGGAATGAATATGTTGACTAACTCTCACATCTAACTACCTAGTTGCTTACTCCAAAAATCCCTTCAAGGGTCAAAGATGTTGCTCAAGTGCCTAAGCCATTGGCACCTACATAGAGAAGCAATTTTAGGAGTTTTACGTAGTGTAGGTTGGCTAAGTGCATCATGGAGAATGAAAATCAAGTGCGAGTCATGGAAAGGGTTACCTTTTGATTGGGTGAGGAAGTTTGAGCTTATTGTTGCTAAGTGGAGATGGGCATGCTAGGATGGAGATTGGCTCCACCGTTGAAGAAAGGACCCAAGGGTGCCTAGGGCTTGATGGAATTTTCCTAGTGTGTCTTAGCTTGAGGCTAAGGAACATAGAATCCTTGACTAATAAGGCCCTATTCTGGAGGAGGAGATACACCTGATAGGGTCTCATTGGTCCAAAATCTCTGCTGCTTAGTTATGATTGACATTTGTTTACTAATATTTTTGCCATTTCTTATATTTCACCCTTGAGATGATATAATCAGATTTTGTACATCTCTTTTATGGACTAGTTAATATAGGCCTGAGCATAACTATTATCTGATCTTCCACTCTGTTGTTCTTGTTTATATTTTTGTGAAATAATATATTTATTTTATTTATAACTAGTGGACTGTTTTTGTTTCAGGATAATCAGTACTACTGGTAACCACTCAGGAGTGCTTTGGGGGATCTAGGATATCACCAGATTTCAGAATGAGGTAATATATGCAACTCGCCTGATGTATTGTGGTTAACTGAACGCATGCTTAGGTAGTACCCTGTAGAGCTTTTTTTTTTTTTTTTTTTCCGATCAATTAGTAGTCTCTAGAATATTAAAGGGCTGCATTGATCACATGTTTTAATAGAATCACTGTTCGTCCTGTCTTAGCTTGAGTTTGGTAAGAAAATATGTTGTCTGCCAAATTAGATTGACTGTGGCCATATAAATGGCAACAGCTCAAAACTTGGTGTTCCATGCTTCAAATTTTTTGTAGGTCAAGAGTCGTGATTAGTTGACACTAGGGCACTTAATTTATAGAACTTGCCAATAATACTTCACGAGAACTGTGGATTTAGAGAGAATTTTGAAAATGGATACCCTTTCGAAGCAGCATCAACTTGGGACCCCGCATGGTCCACTTGTAGTTTAGCCGAGTTTTACTTTGTGTGTTTTGCTCTCCCCATAAGGTGTGTTGGTAAATTTTATGTTAGGGCGTGCACTTCACTAGCAGTTCATTAGTCTTATCATGGGTCATATCAAGTTATGTATCTTAATGTTTTACTTATTACAAACTTTGAATTTTATACTTTCCAAACCTGGAGCTGAAGTTCTAATAGATAAGTACTAAGAAGTATGGAAAAGTCTCTAATGGTGATGTAACTCATTCAGTTCAATGAAGAAAAATAATTATAAAACTAATTTCATCAATGTTGTACTTTGAGGATTGTGCTATTCTAACCCTTTGTGTGATGCGTAAGGGACTATTATGGCTATCGATGATGCTCACTTTCTTCTTCTTTGCTTTAATCTCATGCTTTTTAAAAATTCATAAATTTTTAGCCAGGAGTTGCTAATTCCTTCTCTCCTGTAAAAGAAATCTTCTTTTAGAAGCTTAATTGATTTCTTCCAATTATTCAACTGCAGGTCAAAAACAAAATCCAAACTGTTCATAACCTTGGAAGAGTTTCAAAACATTGCTTCATTGTGCTCATGAAAATTCTGACTGCTATTTTTTCGCAACCGTTATTAACAAAAGAAACTAATTAGGTTGGCTCCCATTGCTCTCCTTGATTATTTTTAACTCAAGCTTATAGGGGATATTGCTTATTACTTTTCCCACATCACTCCTGAAAAGCTCATTTATACGTATAAGTGAAAGCTGAATGCTTCGAACTTTCGTATTATTATTCTTGATCAGAATGCTGGCTTTTGGTTTAGTATTAGGTATTTGTTTGGGACATTCCTATTTTAAATAAGCACCACCATGATCCGACTTTTGAAAGTGGGTCATTGAGTCTACAAACATACGTTTCCCTTATTGGGTGTGCCACTGCTGTACTCGTATTTTAAGGGAAGAAAGACACCAAACTAAACTCTTCTACTTCATGAAATAGGCAACGAACTTAACTAAGTGTTTGTGATATGATTATGTTGCTACTAATTTAACGTGATAAAGTGTTAGATGAGCAGCATATTTTGCAACGCATGAGGTTTATGTCACAATTGTGCTTATCCAATCATTTTATCTTAGCACCAGGGGGCGTGTAAAATGGGATGAGGCTAATCTTGGGGAAATTGAAGCAAATAAACCTGTGAGGAAGAAAATCACCGAACCGAAGACACCATATCACCCCAACGATGGTATCCTGACTAATTAATTTTCTATGAATATGTTTGTGTCGTCTGTATTTTATTTATAGTTCTGTGCCTAGAAAATATAAATACCTTTGGTTTGGTTGTAGCTGTGCTTGGATTTGTCATTTTTTTATTCTGTTCTGACTGGTGTTACCGAGGCTGAATTTTAATGCCATGAATGTAGTTTTTTTGCATTTATTTTTATTTTTCCCTTTTGAAATGGAATTGCTTCGATGGTTCAGAAGTTGAAAACCCCGAATCAGCATTTTTTTTTCTTTTCTTGATAAGCTGATAGAAAGTGTGTTGATGACAAAAGTCATAATGCAGTGGTGCCTTCATACACATGCCTGCTGATTTTTTTCTCAAGGGTCCTAAACTTTCTAAACCATTTGATATTTACACTTACATTCATTTGTGCAGTGTTGATTGAGATGACATTGCTGCATAATAAGCAAAATACATGGAAAGCATACTTTTGGTTTTGGAAGGATCATATTAATCAATCTTTAAATATGCTCCTGGGAATGGTGGTTTTTCTTTTTTTTGATTGAAAGGTACTCCCGGAAATGGTTCCATGGTGGCTAACTGGATTAATGCTAGGGGAACAGTGCATGGTGACATAATTATTAGTTACTGAGTTACTGCCACTTCCTTGTGCATGGACCTCATAAAACGAGCTGAAGATTTCGTTAGTCGAAAAAAAAAAAAAAAAAAAAAAAGGGAGCTTCTATACTTGTGCTGAACATATTTCTGGAGGTGAGCAGAAAATATAACTGGTTTTGTTAAAAATGCTTATTGAAAAAGAGGTCAAGATAGTGAAGAAATGTCTGAGCATGTGTGAGGACTGCATAAAGCGGATGGTTGAATTTGTTGGATGTTCATATGCTTTGTGTGCTGATTTAACTTGAAAGCCCAGTCTAATCTTTGTATACAAGTAAATATAAGCGCAAGGCATTACATGTGTACAAGCACCTTTAGGTCTTGTGTGCTTTTATCTGTATTCTAAATATATCGCGACCTTATGGTTTTGCCCATGATTATAGCGGAAGAAAAAAGAGATAAATTTACACCCGTTTCAATTATTTAATCCAAATATTTCATGAGAGGAACACAATTGTTTAAGCTTTATGATTACAGAGAGGGGGGAGAGCAGAACAGGAAATAAGGACATCTGAATAGCTGGGTTGAAGTCATAATTGAGATGAGTTGTTGGATGTGCATGTATATTCAAATTTTTTTACTTTTTTTGGGTGGGGGTGGGGGTGGGGGTTGTTCCCAATTTGAATGGTCACTCATTTGGTCAAGGGCTCTACTGTCATATTTTGTAATTACGATCAGTAACTGAATCTCATTGTTATTGCAGGATTTTTTTCTCCTATAAGGGGTAGTTTTGATTCTTTTGAAGATTACACTGTTGATGCCATGCATGCAGACACAATACATTCTGCTTTGAATGATGCGGCTTCTTCTAGTGGGGAAAATTTAAGGCAGTCTGGTGGCTGGTCATCATCTGATGAGGAGGCCGATCCCATGGATCAAGATGATCAAGGTTTTCAATTTGTCCTTCCCTTGTGTTGTTGCTGTAACCCTTGCTTTACTTCGGCTAATTCCTCGTTGCATTAATTTGGATAATCTCTTTCACTGCTATTTTATGTTGATTGGTTTCTCGTTAGTAGCGGTAATTTGAGGCAACTTTTAAGGAAGATGAAATACGTCTATGGTTCTACCGCTTTGATTATATGTCTGTCACTTCTTGTCTTGTGCACCTCTAGGATGTACTCTAGAAATTGATGTTAGATCAATAAAATTGTTCGTACATGGTAAAGAAACTAAATCACCCAAATCCCTAAGAACATCATATTGTATCATTAGGAATATAATTCGTAATGCGAAATCGTAAATGCGGAAGCGTACCTAAATCACCCATGACAGTACCCGATTTGAGTTTTGTGATTGGTTTTTCAAATCTTTACGTTTGTCTCTTGAGTTTCTCTTGGAGTTTCTCTTATCCTTTCTGATGATGGGATATCAGAATGAATAAGACGTACGTATGATTTGAGGACCATAACCCTAGATAAATTAACTGCCTGTTAACTCCAATTATTTCTAAGTTAGCCCATCAAAAAATTAGAAATAAAATATTGGTCTCTACACATAAGGCCCACACTTAATTAAATGCATTAAGACCCAAATTACTTAAACCTTATTTGATTAACAAATTGGACTCAACCTTTTATGATAGTCTTTAATATATGATCATTGACATATTGCCCGGATTAAAATCCAACAATTGAAGGTCTCTTTCCAATACATTTTTTTTTTTGGGGTAGGAGTTGGGGGGAAGATCACAGTTGTCCGAATAGGCAACTGTTGTGGAACTTGTTTTTCATTTTGTTCTGGGCCTTGTTTGGGCACTGTTGTGGAACTTGTTTTTCATATTGTTTTGGGCCTTGTTTGGTCCATTCTTTTTCAAACTGTTAGAAAGACATTCCTCATTCCGACACAATGTTTCTGATTTCTGCGTTCTTGCTAATTTATGACACGGTTTTGTCAGATTCAGAAACAGATAGGAACAGCACGAGTTTTAGGGAGCGCAGGCGAGCTCACTATGATGAATTCCTGAAAGTGAAAGAACAGCTTCAAAAGGATTCCTTGGATAAAGACATTTACGACAAGGAGGATGAGAAAAGGGGTAGGAAGTATGACTCATCATCATCGTCGTTAACATCTGGTGTGAAGGGTATAGACATTGAAGATGGTCCGGAGCTCCATCAAGGAGCTTCTGCACCACCAGCCAATGGAGCTTAGCTGTCCAAACAACATTCAGAAGTGATTTTTCCCCTTCAGGGGGATAATTCTGGCTACAGTTTTATTACTAATCAGGTGGAAGTATTGAGACTAATCCGTATTTGTATCTTTTGTAAGTGCAATTCCGCCTGTGAATTGGAATTTCATTATGCATGGATTCTCTGACAATATTCCTTGGATCTGCTGTGGTTTTGTTTTTGTTCCTTGAACAAAGTAGAGGAAATCAGAAGTTTTGCATTGTCTTGGAATCTAGCCAAAGAAGATTTTGAGGTCTCACTGTATTTTCATTGTATCCTTAATTGTGCACGCCATAAGAATACTTCACACATTTCTTGTTCCCCCTTAACAAAAAATAAAAAATAAAAATCAAACAATACTGCTTCCCCAATGTAGCGCCAGCAGCAGCAGCTAGGTAGGGACACTGCGCAAAGCAACAGTCTCCACGGTCAAACCAGGTCCAAACCCAAAGAGAACACCCCACTCCAACCCTGCCCCAGTCGTACCCATTCCTTCAGTTATCGACCTCTTCCTCATCTCATCCAATATGAACATCACACAGGCACTCGACATGTTCCCATACTCCCTCAGCACGTGCCTGCTGTCTTTCAGCTTCTCTTTCTCCAACCCAAGCCTCGACTCAATCTGGTCCAGGATCGCCGGTCCTCCCGGGTGACTCACCCAGAACAACGAGTTCCAATCACTGACCCCAACCCTCCCAAACGCACGAACCAAACACTCCTCAATGTTGTCCGCTATCAATTCCGGCACCTTCTCCATCAAATGAAACGTAAGTCCCTCCTCCCGCAAGTGCCCCTCAATTGCCCCTTCCGAATTCGGAACCACCGTCTGATTCGCAGAGAAGATTTCAAACAACGGACGTTCCCCCGACGATCCATTGGGATCAGCGCCGACAATCAGAGCCGACGCGCCGTCGCCAAACAGGGCCTGGCCCACCAGGGAATCCAGGTGGGTGCGAGAAGGCCCGCGAAATGTCGTGACGGTGATCTCGGAGCACACCGCGAGGACGCGAGCTCCGGCGTTATTCTCGGCCATGTCCTTGGCCAGCCGGAGGACTGTTCCGCCAGCGAAGCAACCTTGATGGTACAGCATCACCCTTTTCACGGAGGGTTCGAGACCGAGGAGCTTCGTCAGTCGGTAGTCGGCACTGGGCATGTCGACGCCTGAGGTTGTGCAAAATACGAGGTGGGTGATTTCCGATTTCGGTCTTCCCCATTCTTCGATGGCCTTCGATGCTGCTTTTTCCCCGAGCTTGGGTATTTCCGATATGGCTATATCGTGACGAACGTCGAGAGATGTGGCCTTGTAAGCACTCATGTTTGGGTTTTTCTTCAGAGTTTCTTCGGTCAAGTGCATGTGACGCTTTCTGATCGTTGACTTTTCGCCTGTGAATTAATTACAAAATAAACAAAAACTTCAATTGGGTTATTTACATTTCATAATAATGTCATCATCAGTTAAAAAATGTTTGATTTTGTAAACATCAAATCTATTGACACGCAATGTAATTGCATGAATAGTAGAATCACACGCACACGCACACGCACATATATATGTAATCACTTACACATGCGCTTGAACTTCATTTTGAGATCGTTCATGTCCTCGCTATTGGTGACCCGGAAGTAATAATCGGGGTAGTCGGCCTGGTAGATGCAGTTTGGTGGAGTTGCGGTGCCAATGGCTAGGATCATGGCTTGACCCTTGGCTCGCCGGGGCTCTTGAATTTGCGCCACCGCTTCCATCACTGGCATCTAGCTTTATCGTCTATGGTGGGGCTTTAGTCTCGATTTACAATATTGGATTTTCCAAGCTAGGGGGCGAAATTATAGACACTTCAATGGCTTTATCTATTATATATAGAACTCCCAAAATTCCCCCGCGGTTAAAATCTGCCCACTCGTCTAGTGACAGATGGCTGGTGGACCCAAAATATTTCTTTTTCTGATAAAAATAAAATCCTACAATGTATTTGTCCTTTCCCCCTCTTAATTAAATACAATGTATTTATCCGTAATTATGAGAATTATTTCCACAAGCACAAACTTTCGGATTTTTTTCTTTAGATTATTTCTATTTTAAAAACATTTTTTTCAGATTTTTTTCTTTAAATGGCGTTAGGGGGCACAAGTTTTACCAATTTTTAGTCAAAAGTTATTAGTTATGATTTTTAGTGTGTTTGGTGAAATAAGTTATAATTTTTAATAATTCTTTACAATTTTTGGGTATTTCTTAAAATTTTTAATAATTTTTAGACACTTTTAACAATTTTTTGGATGTTTGCTAAAATTTTTGCTGAATTGGCATATGGAATAATGATCATTTCGCTTTATCCCATCTAAAAAGTTACCAAAATTTTTCATCAAATACAAAAAAAAATTGTGAAAAATTACACAAAAATTTTATTTATTTTACTGAGCACATAAAAGTCATTAAAAATTACTAAAAATTTATATTTATTTTCTAAATGTACCAAAATTTTCACCTACTGATTTTACCGAAAAAGTATCAAAAAATTACCTAAAAAGTGAACATCCAAAGGAAGCCTATCTAATTTTCGGAAACATGCATGCTCTTCTAATACACATTTATAGTTCCGTTTGGTTACCAAACTTGATTTTAACTTTTTTTCTTTGGTAACTTTTTTTTGCCTTATGACTTTTTTTTCCATCAAAATTTAATTTTATTTTCAGTAAGTGTAACTTTTAAGTCTATTAATCACATTCAGAAAAAAAAAATCAAAAAATTCATGTTCATTTATGTAAAATGTAAAAGATAATTTAATTTAATTTAATTTTAGCTTTTATTAATAAGTCATTCACGTTCAAGAAATATTAGATAATTTCTTTGCCTCGAAAATCTGGGAAATTTTCTCTCCTCCCCATGTAAATGTAAAAATTTAAGATTTAGTTTGGTGAAATTTTTTTTTTTTTTTGATAGGTAAGTGGGGCTGGGGACCCAGGCTTGAACCTGGGCCAGCGAATGCGCGAAGAGGCTCCAAACCACGGGAGCTACACCCACGCTCAGTTTGATGAAATCTTCTATTTAATCACTTACCTCAATGTTTAC
>JAVXUM010000040.1:2771861-2782102 GCA_035590655.1 Pouteria glomerata
ATAATTATGATGATTATATTTTAAATAATAATTATACACGTTATTTGTTAACTAATTAAGATAATAATAATAATAATTAAAAACTTTATTTAATAGGTTAAATAATTTTTTACATTATTTTATTTAATAAAAATAATATATATTATATTTAAATAATAATTTATTAAAATATAGAAAAAAAATAAAAATAAGAATATGCTTTAAATAAAAATAAAAATGAAAGATAAGAAGTTATATGATAAACAGAAGATATAGAAAATTATTATTATTATTATTATTATTATTAAAACCTTTATTTTACAGGGTAAATAATTTTTGTATTATTTTGTTTAATAATAATGATATTTATTATGTTTAAATAATAATTTATTAAGATATAGAAAAAATAAAAATTAAGAATATATTTTAAATAAAAATAAAAAAAAAGTTATATGATAAATAGAAGTGTAAATTAAATAAATATATCAAGTATAGATTATGATAAAAATAAAGATAAAAATGTAGATTAAATAGAAGTAGTAATTATATAACATAGTAATTTACTTATATGATAATTAAGATAACTATAATTAAGTATCATGTGTCACAATTATATATGTGTCACAATCGTAGCGCAAATTAAATTTTACATGCGCAAAATAGTTATAATTAAGTATCGCGTGTCACAACCGTATCACTAGTTAGGTTTTACGTAGCGTAACGGTATTGTCAGCTTCTACTTTATATACATAATATGATATATTTAAATAATTCTCCTTAAATAATTAATACCACATTTGTTCGTTTTAAATTCATAAATAGTTATGCATCCTTATATTAAAAATAAAGGAGAAACAACTTAAATTTTGCATTTTTATCTAATTTGCACATGAAAGGCAGCCCAGTTTTGCACTAGTTCTAATGTTTTGTCCTTGTTATTGTGCATGTTGGGTTTGTTCAACTTTCACTTTGATGAGTTTTATAAAATCCAGTTTATTATTTTTTGAGTTATTAAAAAGAAAAATATTAATTATTTTATCAAAAATATTTTTTGAGTTATAAAAAAGAAAAATATTAAAGTATATAAAATAATCAATATGCCTCGTTTGTTGCCCAGATAAAAATGGGGTATTGGGTAATTCATTTGTAGGGCCAATTGTGAAGCGATTGTTTAGCAAATAAACATACATCATATGGAATCCTGACTGGAATTCTAATCCTTGAAATTGGCGAACAAAAATTCCAAGGACGATATGGAATTGGTGGTAAAGGGCTAGGGATTAAGGGTAAATATAATTGTTCGAGATATATGACATACGAATATGGAAATTAATAAAATTAATTAAAAATTTGTACCAAAGTCTAGTCATAACTCAATAACAACAATTAGAACAATTAAACTTGTTTCTCATTCCCATATTAAATAAATAAATAAAATAAAAATAATACCAACTATATAATATCAAACGTCACATTCCGGGACACAATTCAAGACATATATAGTCAGATACACAACATTATATTACAATCTCAAAAATATAATGAGTTGGGACCTACACCTTAGGTCACACAAATAAAATACATTAATTTAAAAAATAAGTACTCAATCAATCCATCAGTCAACTTAACTCCAAGTGGCTATCCCTGAACCTTGCCGAATCACCTGTTTTATATGGATGGAATGAGTAAACTTGCGCAGTAAGTAAGATATGCTACTGTGTACCAGTGAACAATAATTCATATATAATAATAATCATAACAATCTTTACAAAAATATAATATATCAATGCATATGTCATGCAATATAATGTAATGGCCAATGCGTACTCTAAATTCCATCTATCCCCCAAACTTATTATGGGGCGGGTGACATTTGTTAAAGTACGCGGAGTCACCGACCACACTGTTTAACGCTTACGACAAACATATATCTCAATATATATATATCATGTGTGGAAAACCGAGTTACACCTTATAGGTGTAGGACTCAAGGGTACTGAGCTACACCCTCTGGCATTTCTATTAGAGAATTAAGTTACATTTTTAGTCAAGTATTTGCTTAGCTTAAACGGGGTCTGGCTGCAGTCTGGAAAAATCTCATAATCATATAATCTCAATATTAACATCCCAACTCCATATGACAAGCTCTAGTCATAAATATCGACTAGAGATTATCTGGTATTTTCAAAATCTCATCTTTCTTATTTTCTTAAAATTAAGGATCCCGTCCATATATATAACTCATGTCTCGGCACATCAACAACAATAACATGGCACTCTTGACCAATCAATACATATATATTAATCAGATAATGCCAACCTAGCCTTATGCATATTATATACTCAGTCATGTAAATAAACATTATTTTAATATAAAAATACATTCTCATTAGGTTTGGTGATAATTTAGGATCCATTTAATCTTAAAAATCAATAATAAATAAGTTTGGGTACAAAACATGCATTTAGAAATCAATTTGGAATCATTTAAAAAACTTTCACCACACTATGGTCCAGATCACCTAGCAGCTAGTCTGGGCCACCCCACAGTCCAAACACCTAGTCGATCAGTTCGGACACCAGTGATTAGTGCCTAGTTCTAGAGCTCATTTTCAATGAAATTCAGGTCCAAATCCCATCCCAATCATCCATTCAAATATCAATTTTAACATCTCATATAGAAACATTTAAACGCATAAATCAAATGTTTCTATAATATTTACTAAATAAATAACTCGAACATATGCAAGATTTTCACATATATATGTATATATATATAATCATATTCACATATATATACAAATATGCACAAATCTAATGACATTCACCCAAATCAAGTATATATATATGTCAAAATCGTCTTAACAATGTCTAAAATATGAATACAAGTCTCATCTATCTTAGATAAAAAAAAAAAAAGAAGAAATGGGAAGATTAAAGTTTTGGATCCTGAACTTTAAATGCATGTATCTTTCATGTCTAGCAAAATCACGAGAAATTGACATCGTCACAGCTATCACGATGTCGAAAGCTATCCCGATCTCTTAATCTTCCTTCCCGAAACTCACTCTCCCTCTCTTCTTTTTCCTTCTCTCCTTTTTCTCTCTCTCTTCTCTCCCTTTCTCTAGAAATGGTAGGAAGCAAGAAAGAAAAAGAAAAAGAAAAAAGAAAAAAAAAGGAAGAAGAAAGAAAAAACTGGACCCTTGACCCATTTGTCCAACCCACAATTAATTCAGGATAAACTCAGTCCAAAAAAATAAAATAGATCAACTCAAAGTTAATTTAAATATTTTATTAGCTCAAAATAATATATAAATTGACAAAATTAAATACTGGTTATTACAGCTTAGCAATGGTAGACGAAGCCCCTTCTACTGCACCATGCTGGAACAAGATTGTGAAGCAGCAAGCAACCCCAATCAAAATCGGTAAGACACCATGGCACCTCTTGATTGAGTGTTTGTGGATGGTTGCAAGTCTACAAAAGGTATCGCCGTTGCGGTTGTTGATGCCAATGCCATCATATAAGCCGAAGAGAAATTCCACAATTATGCTAACAAATTTGTTTCCGTCTCCGAAGTCCGGGGACAAGGTTTGAGAACCCATGTCTCGTCATCGCCTCAATTTCATTCCCCTCACCGTTGAGACTAAGGACCCTTTCCCTGAAGCACTTCAAAAAGTTCTATTCTTTTTCTAAAAATTATATACGTGTACTCCTTAGTGTTTTTTTCTTTTGTAAATTTCTATTTTTTTTTTTCTAATTATCACCATTTGGTGAATTTGTTTGTGCGAATGTCTTAGCTGACCAGTGTGATGAATTCGAATGAACAAGAACCTAACTTTCCTATTAATTTTATTGTAAGGGTAATAAAGTCATTTTATATACTTATCCAATTATTTATACCATTCTCCATTATATATACCAAACACAATATTACTTACCCTTTATCATATGATGGTATTATTCATTATCTATCAATCACATTAAAGTATTACTAATTTCACAATATTATTTATCTCTCATTTTTTATACCCTTAAACAAACGCAGCCTTAAGTTAGGGATCTGTACACACAAAATTCGTATTTGAAAATTACCACAAGAAATTGTAAGAATAAATTGATTTTATTGATGTATGAGAAATGCGAATTACAATCTCTGAATCTTGTAATCAAAGAAATAAAATCATCTGATTCTTCTTTTCAAAATATTGATACGAGGGCTTGAAACTAGATCTCAAATCAATACTTGGGCATTTTTGACACTTGAGAATTTGTGGAGTTTTGGCAACTTAACTTAGCAGAATCTCCTTGTATGTAAAAAAAATCTGTATTTCTCTTTGGTATTAATCCCTATCTATAGATGTGAGAGAGAGAGTTACAATTCTTTAGATAATTATCTCATTATTTAATTTATTAATAAGAGATAATATCAAAAAGTTAAAGATAATACTATACTTCTTTAATAATTATCTCTCATTTATTTATTTTTTTAAGAGATAAATATTAATCATCTTTGGCAATGAACTTTGTTGACAAGTGACTCAATTTGGCTAGTTGATCTTGTATCTTTATTATTTTTTTATAAGTAACAACATATGATTCGTCCACTTGTGTAATTTTACCGATATTCTTGACAAAACACGAAACAAAATTTGACTCATTGATTTAATTAGACTTTCATGCAACACTAACAATATTTGATTTCGCCAAAATTTGTTTGTCTACGTGATATATATTTGTCCAGGTGGCAATCAGGGCTACACTGGGTGTCATGAATCTCTTCTTTGTTCTGAGATTGTGATGCGGATGCCTCCGGCGTAAGTCTGTGCAATCGATTAGTTTTGTTTCTATCCTATTGGATGATTCTAAACTAGAAAAACTACTATACTCAAGTTCTTAAAAAATAAAGATGTATAAAATAGTAAAACCACAGTAGATAATTTCAACTGAAGAAAAATTCTGAAAAAAAAAAAAAAAAATCTCCATCCATAGGAATTCACCGATCCATTCACAATTGTGATGGACCTTTAGCATAGAACATCTCTCCGCGTGTCGCATTTAAGCCACCACACCCCCAAAGAGAGAGAGAGAGAGAGAGAGAGACTTGAAAAATACAGGAAAATAGTAGCTTCTACTAGAATGAAGTTGGATGCTATTTTTCAATAAAAGGTTCAACAGTTATTAATCATATATTTTTGTTAAAATTTTTTGGTAAAAATTCAAGTGCTATGACATTAGGTCTTCTAAATAATATCGAAAATTTAATCACAATTACAAATAACCTAAAAAATAGCATTTCTTACATGGCATCTCATTTTGATTGAATTTTATATAAATTTTGCTTGCATGGTCCTGCCAAGCATACTAGTAATTTAGGGTCTGAAAGGACAAACAGAACCAAAGACTGTACAATTCAGAGAATATATATACACACACATATATATATTTATCTAGTTGGTCTATTTTTGAAAACAGGGAAACGATCTCGAAAATCATATATATAAATATGTGCATATAAGCACCCCATAATCTAACAAAATATCCACCACTTTGATTACATTCACTTACAATCAATTTATAACCAACCCCAATCATACAAATTTTTACATGCCCTCCTAGATATTTTACCTTACCACTCTGAGACATTGCTCAAAATGCCCAAACACCCGATCAACTGAATCCATAAGCATGCACCAAACCAGCAGAAGCAGAACCAAACACAGGATTTGAAAACGCCAGTGCCTCAAAATGGGAAGACCAATCAATCAGCACAACAAAAACTGGGTCTCATGCATTTATTTCCGAATTGCACTTATGCTCTCGGCTGCAGCTTCTTCTGCCCCAAAAAATGCTCGAACAGCTTGTTTTCTCCAGCCTCACTCCTTCCATTTTGTCGCTGTCCAATGACGCGGATTGGGAACGTTGAGGAGATTGATCGTTTTGCGTTTCGACCTCATGGGGTTCACAAGAGGGGCACGGCCCATCGTTACAAGTGCACATGGGAATGGTGACAGAAGGAAATGGACTACAAGTGACCGGGCAAAAAAGATCCGAAGAAACAGAAGCAACACGATTCTTTCGGATGTCTATTGTAGAAGCTGGTGTTGATGAACGATCAGCTTCACGAGGGTGAATCATGCACGGAGTACAGAGGCCAAGGGACAAATGAAGTTTGATTTCCTTTGCCGGAGATCCAGGCAGTTTGACGAAGGAGATGATCCCATGTCGACAGAGAGGGCAAGGAATGGATCCAGGTGGACCCAGCAATTCAGAAGGGATGTTGCTTGCTGAGCAAAGGAAGAGCGCGCATCTTACACAAAGCTGATGCCCACAGCCTGAGAACATGAATAAAAGGGTATCAAAATGAAATACAACCATAGTTCTTGAGAAATAAAAGGGTTTATAATAAAATATACTAAAATGAAACCTTGCAGATTCTTTATTCCAACTAATTCAATTTGGCTTGCTCATGCGAGAGACACCAATAGCTGAAGCAAAATTTTATTCACATGACAACTAGGAAAATATAGATAGCATCCAGAAAAGATAATGCAAGGATTTAGGAAGAAGACAAGTATTCTCCACCAACTTGTTTTAGATACCAATAACATGAGCATATTTTTTATGCTCAACAAGTTGAGCATAATAAGGGCAGGGGTAAAGCAGGTTAAATCTCTAACAAAGGCTAGAATGGTGAGCTTGATTTGAACCTTCAAAAGAGACACGGGAAAATAGGGGCCATTTTCCAATATTTCATATCTATCAACGATCAGGAAGAGAGATAAAAAAGGAACATCGTACAACAAATTAGCTAGGAATAAAATTTCAAAAAGAAAAGGGGAAAAAAATCAAGTCTTCATGCTTTGCGGATATACAATAAGATTGCGTTTGTATTTACAAATTTGAAATTAAGGGATTCGGTGCTATTATTTAAAGAGAATTTTTCAAATATAACTCTGTTAGTTAGGTAGAGACTTCATCATGGATTTCAGTAGGTTAACTTGATAAAAAATCATGATAGATTTGAAATCATCACAAAAGAGTAGTTATTTGAAATACTTTATAATTATGACTCCACCATTTAAGGAACTAGTGGCACCATTAATTTGGTAATATTATTAGTAAACTTCCATGTGTTTACGTAAAGTAACTCTCTCACTTTTATTTTAATACAATCAAATTTCAAATCCATTTATTTGAAATCCCTAGTTATCCAAATGGAGCCTTATAGTAATATTAAATGAAATCAAAATACAATGGCCATTAATCACCTTCATGTTAGTGATAATGCCAAATTAATAGACAACAAACCCATAAAACAAGAGCAGCTTAAATGAGAATGCTGAGATAAATAATAGCTAGGCACGAAATCACCTCAAAGCAACTGCTTTTATGAAATGTCAAGGGACTTCTGGAGCAGATAATAGAATTATTGCCAGGATGGTTTCCGTATATGTGGAAAACCAAAGAGCACTAATAATAAATGGTTTGGTTTATAATGCTAAAAAGACGAGAACAAGATTAAGAATGACTTTGAGGAAAAATAACAGACAGTAATCATTTAAGAGAAGATGTGATCCTGATAAAATTGGACAGTAATTATTTAAGAAATGATGTCATCCTGATAGCAAAAAATGATAAAAAATTATGTCAGGAGATGACAATTAGAATGAAGCTTTTTTTTAAGTCGCTTGGCTGCCTCTATTTCTGGATTACAATGTCAACATTATTGAAGCAGATGATGCTCTTAACCTTACTATATGTTCCTTCTTGTAATAGCAAGTACATTTGATTGCAGAAGGACGCAAGGAAGAATGCTTCAAGGAAGAATCAATACCAAACGCAATAACTATGACAGAGACCCCTTAATTCGCCCAAGTAGGACCCAACTCACAACCCACAGCAGAGAAAAATGATAAAATAAAAAAGGAGAAAGAAATCCACTTGAAAATATCACAAACTAGCAAAAAGGTAAATAAATAGCACAACTCACTTGTAATAAAATCTCTATGACTTCTGAAAGAACAAAAGAATTTTTAAGTACCAAAAGTCTTACAAAAGTCCCCAAAATGTGGAAGAACCTATTTCTAAGATGACAAAGCCAACCCTCCAAGCTAACCACTATGATTGGAGGAAAAAAAAATAAGGAGAGCTAGAAGCTTTGCTTCTCACTGTTTCACAGACCTGCCTGCCAATTAAGAAATGAAATTGCTTGCCACCATCTAAATTTTGTTGCAATTCCAAATGAACCTAGGTAAAACTCCAAATGAACCCAGGTACCCAAGAATACACATCACATGAATTGAACACATGGGCAAGATGGGAAAAGGAAGTGAGGAACCATCAGAGAAAAAAGGACGATAATCTGTAAAATCCTCAGAACAAAGGATTGAGTACAACAATTATTACAGACATATATGGCACTGATTTTCTGTAATTTTAATTCAATTTTCTGTGCAGTCAGATGGGAGTAAACTAGGCACACCTTAACATGCAACAAGTCTACAGAAAATAAGAGAGAGCTGACCTACAGCTGCTACTGTACATGCTCTCTCCAGGCAAACAGCACAGATCTCAGCATCATCACCGCAAATTGTTAAAGACTGCAACCCACTCTCTCTGCAGAAAATGAAAGCTTACGATATATCACTTCTAATATTTCCTTTCTTGTGATCAGCAGTACTTTGTTTGGCAAAAACTATCTTCCTACAAGAAAAAATTCTCATCATGCAGATCTACCACACTATAGAATATAATGTAAGAAGCACAGCCATAGAATGCGCTACCATAAAATTCTGGATGGAAAATTATTGCATTTCCATTTTGAATGAGTAAAGTTTAGGATAAAACCTGGATAGACTTTGCAAACTCTGATTAACTTCTGGCCAAATACTTAAAACTCAAAAGACAAAATAGCAAAGTGTAATCAAAGGCAGGAAAATATCATTCTCATAACCTGATTGGTAACTTGTTATAAACTTTCAACATTCCTAAATATTTACCTGCAGATATCAGTTCATCTAAAAAATTGGAGCTTGGCCTCCAGCAGACATTCAGGTTTGCTATCGAAGACTAAGAAGCATTTACACATGCCAAGGAACACACAAGGATCTGATCCCAAGCATCAACGTTTCAAGATGACTCTTAATCTACCTTGTATTGGCCTACATAAGGTTGTTTATTGTATTGGTATGGTTGATATTATGATTTTGATAATGAAATGGGTTGTGAGTTGATTTCCCTTCTCCCCCTTATGTTCTTCTCCATCTGATGCCTTTCAACTTACTTCTCCCTCTCTGATGCCTTTTCACTTACTTGGCTATTCTCTCCTCTTTTCTTCTCTTCTCTGGCTTAATTTCTTCTTGGTTTCACATCAGAATCCCTAAATGAATGAGATAAATAGGTAGTCTGCACAAACTAACAGATATAACATCGACCTTACATCACTACTATTATATAAGATGTGTTATTTCATATTCCTTTTTCAAGGTAATGTTGAAATAAAGGGTAAACAACGGAAATTTTCTAGTTTTCATGGTAGAACTGCTAAAGTGCTAAAGCTATTCACATTTGAATTTGATGCTCAGTTTCCCTCTGTTGCGAAAGCGGGTGTTTTTCCCATACAACCAGGCATCCAAAATAATGCCACACAATAGCAAACAAAATACCAAACCGGAAATAATGGTAAAAAATAAAGAAACTAATGCAAGGAAAAGAAGATACAAAATTTAACGAGATTCGGTAAATATTACCTACGTCCTCGGGCGCTAAAACCAATCCACTATCACCAATCTTACAAAAGCATACAAACACTTGTCTGCTCAAACCAAGCTAAAAGGCCTTAATTTACAAGGCTATTAGGTTGTGACTCTTAACCCCCGTTTGGTAACGTTTCCACTTTCTGTTTTTCTATTTTCGTTTTCAAAATTTTGAAAACTTGCAACAAAAACATGTTTGTTAAAATCTATTTACGTTTTTTTGTTTCCAAAAAAGTGAAAACGACAACAGAAAAATGAAAACAGAAAAAATAATTTTTCACTCTTGTTTTCTTTTTCTGTTGCAAATATTTTGATCCCTTTTTAAACATTATCCATTTTAATATTACATAATTATATTATATTTATAATTATATTATATTATATTATAATATAATATATAATTTAATATTATATTATATGTTATATATTATTATATTATATTGTTATATTATATATAATTAAATTATTAAATTATATTAATTATATTACAATTATTTATTATA
>JAVXUM010000040.1:2801578-2811610 GCA_035590655.1 Pouteria glomerata
TTAAAACTTATTAATTTTTAAATTTCACTAGTACCTTAGTATTTCTTTTATATAGGGAATGTTTGACATGATGAAAATCACTGAAAAAATTTAAAAATCTCTGAAAATATCTATAATTCTTTTAACATATTTTATATTTATTGTACTTCGTAAAAGTCAAAATAAATTTATATGTCTGTATATTCTAATAATTTTTTTTTATAAATCTTAAATTTTTTTTTACAAACTCCAATAACGTTTTTACAAATTCTAAAATAAAACTCTATCGACAGACTCAAAAAAACCGTTCTAATAAATTTTCTCTGTAAAAAATTAACATAAAAGTAAAAAAATTTTACTATTTATTTATGAAAAACGTGGTTTCATAGTTACGCACCAAATGCCACAAAATTATTTAAATCATATTTTTTTATTATTTTTTCGTTACACTAAACACCTCCATAATAGTATATATATTTATTTTTCTTTTGTCTTTGGATAAGTGAGAAAACTAATTTGGGACCCATGTCAACACTTCAGCGCCCAATCCACCTCGAGCCCAATCCGGCCCAGACATATCTACGTGAGAAAAGCTGGGGAAAGCATTGTTATTTGAAAAACCTGACGGTGCACGAGTAATAATTTCAAATGCTTGGGTGGATCATGCAATAATGTATACCCGGTGGGTAGATCGTGTAATATTTTATACCCGGAAAATTGAGCCCAGGCTATACATATAGCTTATAAGTAAAAAATTTGCGATTAGGGTTTCTTCTACAAGCAGAGCAGCAGCTGCCGCCATGGTTCTCAAGTACGGTCTTAGCCTTTCCTTTCTCCCCACGTTTTCTGTATAGCCTGTGATTAATTACCTGGCCTTCTTTATTTTGCTTAATTTATTTTTGAATACTCGATTTGGTTGGCGAGGAAATGGACCAACGGAGATGGAAGTTTTCAACTTTGGTTCTGGTTCTTTCGGTTTGTAACGGACCAAAACCTGAAGAATAATCCATGACTCGAACCGTAGTTATATGTCAATTTCCCCCTTTGTTACTTTAATGCAATTGTTGATTCTTGACTAATTCAAAAATTATTAACATGTATTCCAATTGCATCCGTATTTGGATGTCAACAGTAAATTTTTGGTTATTTTTATTTTTATATTTTTTCCCATTGATTAATGGCAGAAAACTGGACGGAGAAACATCTTTATGGTTTTTGATAGCCTATGAATTTGTCAATTAAAGTGACTCGGGCACAATTTTTTATTAAAATTGGTGGTTTGCCAAAAAAGGCTCAAGAATCAAAAATTGGTTGTTTTTTTAATTAAAATTTTTGCCTCCAAATGCCCCCTTAGTTTAAACATCAACTATGGTGAATGTGACTATTGAACTAGGTTAGGGGTAACTTGGTACCAATCACTTCAACTATGCATTTCTGCAAAATTTAGCCCGCAGAAAATTGATTTATTAGTTTCCTGGATGTTTATACTCCGTTACAAAATTCTTGTATTTGATACTTTAATTATTGCATTATCAGGACTGAACTCTGCCGCTTCAGTGGGGCCAAGATATACCCTGGGAAGGGCATCAGATTTGTTCGTTCAGACTCTCAGGTAAGATCAATATAATATTGACCCTTGAGAGATTAAAATTCTTGGGCTTCATTCTCCTAGTAAGGGGACTTGAGTTAAGGCCTGTTAGGTTGCTTGTGTTATGTAAAAAGGACTAGTGGTCATGCAAAGCTGTTTCTATTGGAGGAGGCCGTGTTGTTAGGACCCATATGATGCAGTCTCATGTTCTTGTCTGACCATTTTAGGGTTATTTTTGACAATTCCATTGATTGAAAATGATGAACTTCTGGTTGAACAATGAAGGTTTTCCTCTTTGCCAATTCCAAATGCAAGAGGTACTTCCACAACCGGCTCAAGCCCTCAAAGCTCACCTGGACAGCCATGTATAGGAAGCAACACAAGAAGGTAGTAAAAATATGTTATGTGTTTTTTTCCCCTCACTCTTAAAATTGGGACTTCTGGGCTATTTTTTTCTTGTGTGAATTGACTAAATTGATCTTTGTTTTATTTTTTTTCCAATCCCCACCTAACTCCCATAGGACATTGCTCAAGAAGCTGTTAAGAAGAGGCGTCGCGCTACTAAGAAACCTTACTCGAGGTCTATTGTAGGTGCCACTTTGGAGGTTATACAAAAGAGGAGAACTGAGAAGCCTGAAGTTCGTGATGCTGCCAGGGAGGCAGCCCTACGGTATAGTTTAGTTCCTCTTTAGAGATTGTGATCTTGTTTGTGCAAGTATTGTTGGGTGGCTAATTATCTTTTTCTCTGTTAACTGTCAGTGAAATTAAGGAGAGGATTAAGAAAACCAAGGATGAAAAGAAGGCCAAGAAAGCCGAAGTGACGGCCAAGACACAGAAGGCTGTCCGAGGTAACATTTCCAAGGGGTCTGCTCCAAAGGGCCCCAAGATTGGAGGTGGTGGTGGAAAGCGTTGAAATTCCATTTGTCTTGCATTCTTATTTGGTATTATAAGCTAGAACATTTAATCTCTCCATGTTTTTGTATCGTCTGATGTTTGGTATTTTGACAGTAGTCACACTTAATGGTATTTACTTATTTTTAGTTTTTTACATGAATGAAGCAAATTCTTAATACTCATTTTCCCTCCGTGGGTTTTACTTTTAACTTTATGTTTTGTTTGGAGGATTTAGGAAATGATTTGTGGTATTTTCTTTATTATTATTGTGATGCCCAAAATTACAAGTTCATAATTCGTTTTAAACTGATTGTTGAAGGAAAGTAGATGATTTGGCGGCTGTTATCTCGAGTCTATAATTTTGTTGCCGTTAGTTTATTTTTGTATTAATCTAAACCATTGGATGTTAGTTAACGTTTTGATGTGGGTGAGATTTTCTCTAGTTCTTGGGCGAGAAATTGTGATCTGTATCCTTAACAGTTATTGTTATTTTTATTTAGTTGCTATATATTGAAGAATTCTATTATTAATAGATTTATTAAAAAAAATCATGTGCTCTTAGAAGTATTTGGGTTCTTAATTGGGATAATTGCATAAAAATAAAATTTTAATAAAAACATTTCATTTTCACGAGCTCAATTTTTAAAAAACACAAATGAGCTTTATAAAGTAAAATTTTAAAATTATAAATTTTTAAATGAAAATTCTAAAGAAATGAACTGAATAGTTAAAATTTCAAGTAAATAAATTTTATTGCCTCAAAAGTAAAAGTGTATGTTTTTGAAATGTTTATGTATTTAGTAAATGGAAATTTCAATCTAAAATTTCTGTTTTTTTTTTTCTGTTGGGAATTTTTCATTAAAAGATTATCGATTCAGAAATTTAATTTTTAAATTTCACTTTTTTGTATTTTAAAAATTGGGTTCATGGAAATAAAATATTTTTTTATTAAAAATTAAGTTTGTATAATTTTCCCGATTTAATATAAGTATTGAAATATCTAAATATAATAATCGAATGAGTGGTTTGGATGGAAGGTAGGTACGAAAAAGTTATAAAATAAATACCTCTAGTATTTCTCCAGTTTGAATTTGATAAAAAAAAGAAAAGAAAAAAGGTTATAAAATAAATTTACTTTATTTCACTCCATTTTTTTTCACAATTTTCCTAAGAAGAGATTGAGGCATTCTTCTAATTTCAAAGAGATAAAGACTAGGATTTCACGAGGAGCAATTACGAAGCAATTTTTAGTGTCTCAATTTTTAAAATTTTTTTTAAATGATTATATTTATCTTCTTCTATTTTTTATTTTTTAAATTATGAAAGATAAAAATATCAAATTAATAAAAATTAAAAAAACTAGTTATTAGAAAAGTTAATTTTTTTCTCTTTTTAAATATAAAAAAATTAAATTTTCAGTAATTAATTATAAAAACATTAATTTTTTTCTCTGCAAAACCTTAAGCTTGATTTGAGAAAAAAAAAAAAAGTTAATTTTTTTTTGTGTTTGGGAAGGAACTAGTTTTTTTATTTTTGGTTAATTTGATAATTTTTTTTTATAATTTAAAAGAAATTTAAAATGTAAGAGGATGAGTTTAATTATTTTAAAAAAAATAAAAAAATTTAAATAACTAATAGTTGAATAATTAAAGAGATGGAAGCGGAAATGGCAATTTGAAGCAAAGTGCAGTACATCCAAATTCACCATTGACTCGGTCCTGCATGAGCTGGTGGCGGTTAAGGTTGTACGGAGCTTCGAAAATTATTAAAAAATATAAAAAAATTTGAAAAGTTATTTATTTTTTATTTTTTAATATAAATTATGAGTTTATAATTTTTATTAAATTTTATCATTTTTTATTACTTTAAACAAATAACATTTATTAATTTAGTTAATAATATTTATTAATTTAAGATCCCTCTAATTTGTTATAAATTTTTAAAAGTTTTTAAAAATTATTTATTTTTTATTTTATTACACAAATTATAAATTTATAATTTATTTTATTTTATCTTATTTTTATCACTATAAACATACCATTAATCAAATAAATGATGATGAAATCATCTCCACACTTTGTAGCGATTTTTCAGTACAACCTCATGTGATCCGTAACAAAACATGTCATATAATAATGTTTGGCATGTTTTTTTTTTTTAACATAATTTCATAAAAGTACAAAACATTATTACGTGTAATATATATTTATTGACCCTTAGAAGAACAACCTTCGCATTCAAAAAAATGGTTGGTTCTGCTATTCATGACGTCTCAACCGTCACAGTCGCCAGCCAAGCATTAGAATTAGGCTGACACATTAAACGGTTGTTTTCTAATAAAAAAGTTGAACTTTTGTAACGTTACTGCAACGGTTGAACGTCCACATATATATACACGCCCATCTAGACCGATCTCTCTCTTTTAATTGCCCAAAACTGAAATTATCCAAATCATATATACTTAGTACCAACATTTTTACGTTAGTATGATTGTTTATGTCATTGAAATTTTGAATTACATGTTATTAGTGCGTAATTAATAAATAAAATTATTTAAACTGAAATTATAGATTTTTAGTATTAGCATACTATTAATTAAGTTTGATATATATACACACGTATATTTAATATTTAAAATTTTATTCTTAGATAAAAGTTATTACTTCAATATCTAGCGTAGAAAATAAAAAAAAAAAAAATGGGAGGAGAATACTAATCTCACAAAATAGAGGTCTACTTGCTTAGTTATACATTTTTAACGATTTTTTTTTTCAATCTTGGATTAAAATTCATTATGTTTTGCATTTATATAAATAACCAAAACAAAAAAAAAACTTCCCCTTCATTTTATTTATTTATTTTTTGATTCATTTCCTTTACCACTTTAATTTTTTTTTAAGTGGAAAGCAATGAATGTTTTGTTGTCTAGCCAGCTAATTGTGTGTGTTTGTGTATATACTAGTATTTACTCGTGTCAAAAGCACGGGTATGAATCTCAACCCTTGATGAGGTAAAATAAAATTTTAACCGTTAATCTAATGTATAAACATCAAATCAAGTGAGCTGATTTGTTATATAATATATATAAGATTATTTATATATAAAATAAAAAAATTCTGTACGGCCGTATTGAAATGATGATCACCATTTTAAAAATTATTTAGTGGTTATTACACCTAACATGCATCACCATTTTAAATATTATTTAATGGCTACAACACCTATCATGCATCAACAAATTTATTATAGATAGGTAACAAAAAATATCAAATTTCACACTTGATTAAAATTTTGTTACAGTAGTATTAATTTAATAGATCAAATTTAAAAATGCATAACAAGAAGAACTAGAAATCTTATTTAAATTTAATAGTAGTTACAATCGTAAGTTGGTACATCGCACCTTTTATTCTGTTTTAAATCAAGAAGCAAGTCCCCTTCTATTTTTTCATATGCTAAAACACCCACAAAAAACATATCAAGAAAATAAAAAAACACGCACATTGAAAGATATCATACGAAATAAAACTACGTATTCAACAAATCGTCCAACATTGATATAATATATATTTATATATAATATTTAAAATTTTTATTCATATATAGAAGCTACCTCATTGTTGTAATAACTAGGGTAACAAATTAAAAAAAAAAAAAAAGTTTCAGAAAATAGAGGTCAATTTTCTTAGTGGTTACAATTTTATTATGAAATTTTTACATCAATATAAAATTTTTATAAAATAAAAAGATTGTTTATATATTTATGTACAATTACATTTTTATGTTTTAATTACTATTTAGATAGTTTTTATATTCACATCTCAAAATAATTAAAAGATAATTATATAGGGTGTGTTTGGAGTGGTAAAAAAATAAGAAAAAGTAAGAAAAATTGTGAGTTCGTAATGCGTACAGTGAGATAAAAAGTAAGTAATGATTAAAAGTTTATAGAGTTTTTTTAAGATTTTTGAAGGTTTTTTTGCAAACCAAACGCACCCATAATATGGTCGCATTGAAACGATGATTGTCATTTTAAACATTATTTAGCGACTATGACACAACATGCACCCACAAATTTATTGAAAAAGGACAAGAAAAAATATCAAAGTCCACACTAAATTAAAATTCTTTCACAATAGCATTAATATAAATGCATAACATCCAGAACTATAAATCTTGTTTAAATTCAACGGTGTGCTGAGTAACAACCATCACAAGACGATATATATATATATGTACAGCACCTTTTATTTTGATTTGAGCCAAGAACCAAGCCCCTAGTACTGAACAAATCATGCAACTAGCTAGCCTATAGCTTAATTTTCAACACGAAGAACCTCCATGATGAGCCTATCAAAGTCGGCATAAGATGACCATCCAAAATCAGTAGCTCTTTCAGCCTTTCGTTTCCATTCTTGAGCATTTACTCTCGTTTGCTTACTTTTCTCCCCTTTCATCATTTCCTTAACCAGCGATGAAATTTCTTCGCGATTCACGACAGGATTGATTTCCATCCCAATCCCCCATTTAGTGCACGCAATGCGGCTATTCGTTTGTTGGTCGGCAAAGGAAGGCCAACATATTACAGACACACCATAAGATAGAGTTTCAGTCGTAGAGTTCCAACCACAATCATGAGTCAAAAATGCACCAACAGCTGGATGCGCTAACACCTTCTCCTGTGCACACCAACTAGCTATTAATCCTCTATCCTTAATCTCCTCCATAAATTCGTCAGATAACACTGATTGTCCATCTTCCACGACATTAAATCTAATAATCCATAAAAATGGTTGCTTACTTTCTGCCAACCCACATGCCAATTCTTGAAAATGCTGCCTCGACATTACTGCCAGGGATCCATAGTTCACGAAAAGAACAGACTCGAGTTCTCGGCTGTCTAGCCCCTCGAGAGCTTTGGAATCCTGTTTCCATAAACTCGAATTGAGCGACTCAGATAGACTCTTAGGAAGATACTTTTGTTCCAGCAAAGAAAGAGGCCCATTTGAATAAATGTTTGACAGCTTGGACGGCTTCTTGCTCAAGTTCTTCAAAGCTGTGGAAGATTAAGGCACAAGCTTTTAGACAATCCACTATTTCTGCTTTCATAAAGTGGAATATAATATCGTTGGGGTCAGTTGTTCTTATAAAGCTTGGAAATCTCTCATGCGCATATTGCTCAAACCAGGGACCCAATCAACGGGGCTATCAAGAGTTCCATCATTCAAATAGTCATCATCTGCAAAAAGAATTTGTTCTAAGATACTTCTCCCAGGAAAACATTAAACACCAAGAAAAAAAAAAAAAAAAAAAACCTTGAATAGAACCCAAACCATTTTTATTATAATAATCATAAAATTACCATATACAAAAATTAATTCTAACTAAAAATTTCGGATAGAATAAGCATTTTTTTTTTTTTATTTCGAATTATCCTAGACACGCGCGATTACTACAATCTGAAAGAGATTAAAAAGGATACAATTAGAAATGTAGTAAGTAGATGCTTACTTTTAAATGGAAAAATCCCGCTCTCGATGATTTGGGGGTAATGCAAATAAGCAACGAAGGAGAAAGCTGAAGAAGTAAACAAATTAATCCCGGGAAGGTCCAAAGCCTCTGCCGCTCTAATAGCGAAGTTGGTAACTCCATTGGCAATTACGCATGAAACAGAAGGCACCTCAGCCTTTGTATTGAGCCTTTCCAGCGGATCTTTGAATGGCCCGAAGCCGTTCTTTCTTAATGAGCCTACCACAGTATCATCTTGGGGTGCATCTGGATTCGACGGCGGCGGGGTCCCGTACGGTATGGTCTCAAACCTGAAATCAGGCAAACCTATTACAGAATCAGGGCCGTATGATCGGATCATACGGTTGTAGTTGAACTCTGTGTGGACAAAAGTGATGTAGAAGCCTCTCGAATACAAGAGCTTGCCAAATCTAATGATGCGGTTAACATGGCCTTCCGCCGGAAAAGAAACCATAACAGCACGAGGTCTTGTCCTAACACTCTTTGCCATCTTTATGATTTGACGAGTGAGCTGCAGTCTCTCTCTCACTCCATGGTAACTGTTGAGTTCGGAGGTATTTGAAAGAAAAAATTTGAAAAAAAATATAGTAAAAATATAATTGATTTGATATAAAAATAATATGTGTTAAAATTTAATTAAAAAAATATAAAAAATAATTAAAATTTAATAAAATTTGATAAATCAAATAGGGCCTTAATCCCTCTCTTACACAAAGAGTGATCGAGAGCATCTAGTTTGATAAAATTATAAGTTTTTAATTTTTATATTTAATTTTTAATTTTTATGTTTAATTTTTTATTTTTTATTTTCATTTACATAATAAAAAAATAAAAAACTTAAAAATGTATTTAGTAACTATGATTATTAGTCAATATGATTGTTAATTAATTAAATTTAATTATTTTAATTATATTATTTGTTAAAAATAATTCATTTCAGTGAAAATAAAATATATTAAATATATTTATTAGATTATTTTTAAAAACAATTTAATAATATATATTTTATGTTAATAAAATTAATTATTTTAATAAAATTAATTAATTAATTAATTATTTGTGTTATTTTTATTAAAAATAATTTAATTAAAAAAATAAAATATATTAAATACAATTTAATTATGTTATTAAGAATTATAATTTAAGAAAATATTTTTATTAACTTTTGAAAGTAATATAATAAATTATGTTATTTTTATTTGATTGAATTATTTTTAACAAATAATATAATTAAAATAATTAAATTATATTTAATATATTTTTATAAACAAATAAAAATAAAAAATCTACCATAACAAAATACAATTTTGTCATCAAACCAGAGGTTGGTGAGGGTGGTAGTGGCGGTTGGCGGTAGTTAGAGGTAGGTGAAGGCGGCGGACGGTTGATGATGATCAAAAATAGATGGGTTCTAACTAGTAGACAATGATAATTGATAATGAGTGATAATTATGACTAGTAGTGGTTGTGAAAAAAAATAAAAACTTAAGAAAATATATTTTTTATATTTTTCTTAATTTTTAAAAATTTTAAAAATAATTTTTATTTTTTTTGAAAACTGAAAAATAAATTTGTCAAAAGAATTTTTCATATTTAATTTAAAAATACAAAAACAAAAATTAAAAATTAAAAACAAAATAGTTACCAAATAAGCCCAAACTAATTTCCTAGTGCATATTAATACCAAAGATGGTGGCTTTTGGAAATTTTTTTTAAGTTGTCTTTTTTTATCAGATTAGGGAGTCTAAAACTTGCTTTTTAATTTTATATTTTTAAAATTAAATCTCAATCATTTATTAATGTAATTAATAAATATATTTTTAAATTAAACAATGGATCATCAATTGATGATTTACATTTAAGGGTCGTTTGATAACGCTTTTATTTTTCTGTTATTATTTTTTTTGTTACCGTTTCTGTTTTTTGTTTTCTGTTATCATTTTTTTTCTTGAAATGAAAACTAAAACAATTTTTGGAAATATAATTTTGTTTATAATTATTATTTTTTTATTTTTAGAAAATATTTAATTATATTATATTAT
>JAVXUM010000040.1:2884192-2897979 GCA_035590655.1 Pouteria glomerata
GTCAAATCACGAGGTCACTCTTGTAAACCGCCTAATGTCTAATCCGTCAACACGACCATTCACAAAAGTAAATTACTAGGGTATTTGGAGGGTAAAATTTTTAATAAATTTTTGTAATTTTTTGTTAAAAATTATTACTGATAATTTTTTATGTATTTGATGAATCAAAATAAAATTTTTGATAATTTTTGATAACTTTTAGATGTTTGATAAAATTATTATAACATAGCAGAAAAATGACAACTTTTAAGTGTTTGGTAAAATCTATATCTATCTATCTATCTATATCTATACTATAATACTAAAATCATGTAATTTCTCTCTCCTCCCCTCCTTTACCCTTATCCTATGTGGTATGCCTCCTTACTCTCAATTCCCCTTCTCCCTTTTTTTATAGGATTTTGATATTTTTTAAATAAATTCCTCTCTCTTTTCTCTTTACATAATAAATAAATAATAATAAAAGTTTCATTAAATCTCTTATCAACAAATTCCTCTCTTTTCTCTTTCTGCACAATAAATAAATAATAATAAAAGTTTCATTAAGTCTCTCATCTCTCTTCTGCCTATAAATAATAATAAAAGTTTTATTAAATCTCTCTCCCCTCTTTCTACTCTGTCCATCACTTGGAATAAATAATAATAAAATATTTCATTAAAAAAGAGCCATAAAAAAATCAAAAGTTAAAAATTGAAACTCAAGAGTCATTTTCTTTTTCAAATTTCTCTTTCTATGCACACCCGACCATCATTTGAAAAAACTTTTGAGTTTCCCTCTTCGTAAAGTTACTAAATCTCTCCCTCTCTCTATGCATTACTTCGCCCATCACCGGGAATGAATAATAACAAAATGTTTCACTAAAAAAAAATCATAAAAAAATCAAAAATTAAAAAATAAAACTCAACAGTCATTTTTCTTTTTCAAATTTCAAATTCACCTGAAAAATTTTTGGATTCCTCTCTTCGTAAACTTATTCAATTTCCTCTTTACATATCAAAAAATTATTAGGTATATTATTGCATATATATTTCTCTATATATATTAGTGTATAATTGATTCAACCAATGCTAAAATATTAAATTTTTTCTTTTCAAAAATATAAAATAAAATAAAATCTCTTAACTTTCTCACCCAAACCCACACCATTTTTCAAAAATCTCTCAATCACTCCCTTAATTTATACAAAAATTAGTTTTAGATTTGCTTTATTATTAGATTATCCATACCTTAATCTAACAATTTAAGCAAGATTTTATCTAATAAAATTAAGATAAATCTAAAACTGTTTGTCCAATTAAATTCCGATGCCATATTTAGATTTTTTTTTTTTCTATCTATTTTGACTTATGAATTTATGACCATTAGTATTTCTTAACATAAATGACTATTTGGATTGTTTTGAAAACATTTTTATTATTTTTTTGTTGTTTATTCTAACCTAACCAAACCAAACCAAACCAAACATTTTCTTACTAGGTGAGGTCGATTATATAAATTTGACGATGCCAATTTTTTTTTTTGGTTGTTAATATTTTTTGTTGTTAATAATTTAAAAAAATTTATACCGCCCGAGCATCGCACGGGTCACCGCTAATTTTTTACTGTAGCAGAGTAAAAAAGTAAAAAAAAATGAAACTCGCTGTAATAATTATTTACTGTAACAGAACAGAAAAGTAAGAAAAATTGTGAATTCACCAAACACTCAAATTACTGTAGAAATGTCAACTTCTGGTATTTTTCTGATGTTTATTGAACCTCCAAACGAGCCCTACTTTGGCCTAAAGGAACCGTTTGGCGGATTAATTTTTAACAAAAAAAATTTACTAAAAGTTATCATTACCATAGTAATTATGCATTTAGTGAACTATCAATTTTTACTACTTTTCTGCAATACTATAGTAATTTGATATGACAGAACAGATCTCATTTTTTTTACACTTTTTTACTCTACTACAATAAAAAAAAAACTTACCAAACACACAAAAATTATCACTTTTCTGTTCTGTTATAGTAACAATTTCACCAAACAATCAAAAATTGCTCAAGATTGCCAAAAATTACATTTTTTTTACCAAACATACAAAATTTATCACTAATAATTTTTAACAAAAAAATTACTAAAATTTACTCAAAATTTTGCCTACCAAACCCGCCTAAATCTGATACATGAAAACCAAGAACGAGAAAAGATGCGAATACCATAACATGAAGACGAAAATGGTTCGGTTCATGAGTTACAAGTCCATTTGATTACACTTGCAATGTTTTGACGGACTCATATCAGAGTTGCAGGATACTGGCAAAAAAAAAAAAAAAAACTACGGGAGGACAAGTGCTCGACATGGCAACAAACTCAATAACTTCAAACAAAGTAAAAGAAAAAAAATTGTGGAGCATGGAAAAGGGGAACGAACCCAAATAACCTGTACAAAGACACACCATTGCCAGGGCACTCAGCTGATGGATGTCAATAGAAGTGCCAAATACAGTCACACCTTCCAGCCAAAGTCCATACCTTCATCAAGATCACTACTTAAAAACCCATTTTCCGTGAACTCATTGGCAATATCCTGAACCATTTCATCAGACAAATGAAGATTCTGAGCCAAATCCGGTGGTTTCTGGTTGAAACCATTGTTACCACCAGCCACGGCAGAGGAATCACTATTGGAAGGAGCTTTGAAACTGTTGCTTCTGCTTGGTGCAGGACCCATAGAACTTCCTCCCACATTGACAGAGGCTGCTGAGGTATTATTGCTTCCAAATACTAACCCATCCCTCATCACATTTCCATTAGCATTCTGCCCCGCAAGGGAGTGCTGCTGAAATCCTCCTCCCCCACCGCCATTGTTCATATCCTGCAGCAGTTGCTGGATCATGTGCTGTTGTATGGCCTGGTTATTTTGAGGCAGCTGCGAATGGCTCTGTTGGTGTATGCCATTACCATTCAGTGAACGTTGCTGCTGTGAGAGTTGGGGATTTGAATAGCCACTAACTGGTAAATTCTGCATGGTCCCCCCCTGCAGTAGAGAAGCGGGCCCTTGAAATGTTGGAGACGGGTTCTGGTTTGAATTATTGAAGGAAGATGATGTTTCCTGGTGAAGTGAATTAGAGTTTGAATTCATTGAGTTCTGTCTGGTCAGCAGATTCTGGTAGTTAGCCAATGCCAAAGCAGCTTGAGCTGACCCACCTAAAGCTCCACGGCCAACCATTTGATGGTTACTGCTCATCTGGTTGTTCAGTCCAGGATGCAATGCCATTAATTTATTGAGTGTGTTGCGATCGGTTGGCAGACCCTGAATGGTTGCTAACTGCTCCATATCATGCATCTTTTGCATCTGAAGCTTGATTGCAGCAGCATGTCGAGGATAATTTTTCAGACCCTCTGCAAATGAGTAGGTATATCAGCTCCAAGTAAAAAAATGGTTACACAATGCAGATAGCTGTTTTTGCATTCACTTGATCTATAAATGAAATTTGTAAATTTGAATGGCCTGGTGGAGGCACAACGGGAATCTGATTCCGTATTCCATAGGAATGTCATTTGCACATCACTATGAGAATCTTAAAACTTATTTGTGTAAACTCCACGGATTGAAAGGAGGGACTCCAAAAAGAAATACTTCATGAACGTTAAGCAAAAGTAATTGAGTTACCAAAACAAAAACAAATAATAATTTTAAGTTAAAAAAATGTAAAATAGATGGATGGCAGGATATATCTATTTTATTTGAAAAATAAGTAGAGTGATAGGAATAGAGTGATAGGAATCTCATTATTAGTAGTGACCCCACGAAAAGATATTTTCATTCCAGGTATTTCTTGCTGCCAAAACATTACTCCATATGAAGATAAAACCCCTTCCCTGCCTCTGGTTTTACATAATATCTAGTACTGTCATTCAGCAACAAAATGTAAGAATAACAGCTTTAAAGTAATTACCAATTGGCCCAGCTTTCTGTTCTTGGCAGAAATCCATCAAGTCCTTCATACTATTGACAACCTCAGATATCTGTTATGGGGAAAAAGCTTTAGGAAAAAACTAGAAGCACCGAACATGTTGAAAAAACTAAAGTCAATTTTCCTATCAAATAACATGTAGAAAAACAAAGAGATACTTGCCTGCAAGCACCGAACATATCTTTTGGAAAATCCTAAATCATTTAGTGAATGCAACTCCAAAGTCCTTGCTAGCTGACGCCCAGCTGTCACAACCCTGAGATAGGAAGCATTTGAATAACTTCAACAAAACCATCATATGACAAATTTCACTCATGCTGAGACAAAATTATTAATTTTTCCACAACACAGTCAAGAAGGTCCCCCCCCCCTAAAAAATATATATACATATAAACAAGAGGGGGAGTGGATTTTTACAATAGTATGTATGTTGTTAATGTTTTTTAACTTCAAAGTGGGGATTTAAAAAAAGTAAAAATTCACAAAACTATAGTTAAAAAACATTAATTTACTAATCCTGCACCAGGTAACTTTGGTATCAAATAATTCAAACCCAAATCTAGTAGTTTTAAAAAAACCACAGGCAACACAAGAACTCAAAGGCTTTGCTAAAATCAGCGCTCAAGTTTTTAAAAGTTGAAACCCAAGCTTGATAATTGGGTTAATGACTCCCAAGGTCATGTATATAAGCACGAAGTAAATACTCTGTTTTAGGAATCCAAAGGACCCAACCAACGAGGGAAAGGGGGCTGGATCATAAGAAGAAAATATGCACATGGACTACAATACAACATTTTGCTAAGCAACTCACATATTGCTGTTTGTCTGTAAATCCTGCTGAGAAACCCCATCAGGCCCACTTTCAGCAATTGTGCTTTGGCATTTCTGTGCAACATGTAGTAACTGATTCACCTGCAAAACAAGTCCATCTATTGTGAGTAGAAATTATAATTAGTTTATAACTAAAATAAATGGAAAATTTTGACCCCAAAGTGGGATTGGCTTTATGAACATCAACCCATTATATGCAAGATTCCATTCAATTGGAGGCTCTCCTTCACTGGAACACCGGTTAGTCTATAAAAAGGCAGATATCCGGCCCAAAAGACAAAGTGATGTTATCCATCCCAAAAGGAATAGTGGCAGCATATATTCATATTTTTATTCATTGATCAATCAAGCCCCAACTATCCAATGGAAGCGCAAATTTTGTACCTGTGGTGCAACCAACCTACGAGGAAGAAGTTCTTCATGGCGCCTTGCACAAAATTCCCAAGACAATATCTGAAAGAGGGAGCAGTACGTAAGAGCTTAAACTTTATAGATAGAATAGAAAGTAAAATTAACTACATTTCAAATGTTAATTATTACCTTTAAATCAGGAGTGAAAATAATACGAAGCTGACCTTCACGAACAACACGGAGTTGTTCGTGCACACTCTCTTGAACCGCTTTCCCATACTCCAACATCATTATTCCATTAGCAAATCTACATTCTCGTGGCAAGTCCAGGAATAAAAGCTCATCAATGACACCACTCCCAAATTTGATTTCATTAAGCCTTGGAAGTACTTCAAAAGTTGCCTCTGTCAACATCCACCACAAAATGAGAGAGAGAGAGAGAGAGAGAGAGAGAGAGAGAGAGAGAGAGATGAATAAGGACAAAATATCGTGCGTCTAATAATTTAAGTTATAACAATTAGTTGCAAAACAGCTGGCTACTTATATGCTATGAACAAGAATGTCAGCTCACAGCCTTAGATAAGAGCCCCAAGCACCTCTTTGTGGTTAATAAAAACATCTCTGTTTCATAATATGAAAACTGACACATTCGGCTGATGGGTAGCTAATCACACCTAACATATCTATAATCTAGGCACATGGTAGTTTTCATCAACAAAGAAAGATATATCAATGGAAAGCATAAAATATTAGTCGTCATAAACATAACACACAATGATAGACAGCAGTATTACAGGGACACTTCTATTTCTTCCAACCTAGCATTTCCACCGAATATGACTAAGGTAAGTTTCTGGCAATATGGGTCCGACTCTGTGTCTAATTTAGACACTCAAATCCTCTAATTTTTAATGATATTTAGGATACGTTTGATTTACTAACAAACCCTGAAAATCTCTAAACACCTCTAAAAGTTATTCACTTTTTGTCTTACTGCACGAATTATTAACTTACAACTTATCTCACTTTATCTCATGTTTTATCACTCCAAATACACCCTTAGAAGTGCAATAAATTACATTTGATGCTAAAGAAAAACTTTTAGTCTTTTACATAGAGTGGACAGAAGATGAAAAATATCATTTTCTTCCTCTAAATTTAATTTCAAGTAAATTCCTAAATAATAATCTTATCTTATGTCGATATACTATATCTTTATAGAAGGTATTTAAATATTTGGATGCGTCCACATTTCCATACCTAACTTTTGGATAGGTATTCTAACATCCTTAATTTAATATTTTAAAAATACCCACAATTGATACCCACACCCAAGTCCATGTAACATAGATAGAAAGAAGAGAGTAGTTCTAAAGTACAAAGCTAACTTTGCAACCAGCTGACCGAAGTTGTTGGTCCCAAGGGGAGATAAAAAAAAAAAAAAAAAAAAAAAAAAAAAAAAAAAAACTGTAGATTCACTTACCAAAACCCCTTCCAGATTTTGAACCGCAAATGTCACACTGCCAAGCATCCTGCACAGAAGATTAGGAAAACCCCTAATAAGTGTGAAATGCCAACTAGGAAATGAAGAAAAAAATAAAGAGAACACAAAAGAAATGAATACATGACGTCCATCAAGAAATATATGTGTATATAGAAAGCGTGTAATGAGAAGATCAAGTTGATGGCTTACATTGAAATCATATTAATCTTGGCCACAATTAATAAACACATGTATACAATGCATATATATTTTTACTAGCCCAAAATACATACACATTGGAATGATCATGACTTTTGCACATTTGGAACCTTTACCATGATAATAATATCAGTTCTTCAATAGAACGGGTTTTAGATTTCCAGTCAAAATCAAGGGTCAACATAGGTGTGCCGATAACATCCTTCCATCAATGGACAACAACAGTTACAGCATTGCATAAAAGCAGGGACATGAAGTATATATACACTATATAATAAATTAGGAAAAAATTGTGCATATATTTAGTCTTATCAGTTACAATTCTAATTTCTTATACGTATAAATTATAAATTGACAAGAAATAAACTGACCGTGGTTGCCTGGGGGAAAACACCAACTGAATGATGCCCGACGTTATCATATAATGACAAGCACCATCTTTGCTTTGCACGTGGGGAGTAATACTCTACAACAAACTTCCTCCAATAGCCAATAGCATTGTCCTGTTAAAATAAATAATGTCAACAGAGTCAAACAAACCTCAAAAATAAAGGAAATTTTCTTTAAAGATCCAGAGTGGAGAACAGAATAAACAAAAATATGCAAGTGTTGCTCAATGTTGTTGATAAAAGACCCACTCACTAAGGGTCGTTGACGCTGATGATATAGGTACTGCATTATCCGACGCGAACAAACACCATTGTCATAGGGCCGCTTAATGGAAGAGACGGGCTGCATGCCCTGTTGTTGAAGCTGCTGTCTCAACTGGAGCTGCTGCTGCTGCTGCTGCTGTTGCAGTAAGTGTGCTCGCTGCACTGGTGGGATGGACTGCAGAAACTGTTGTTGCTGTTGCCGCAGTCTCTGCTGCTGAATCAAAGCTTGCAACTGAGGATTGTGGTTTTGTAATTGCATGGAGTCCTGTCTCTGCAATAGCTGTTGTAGGACCTGCTGTTGCATAAAATCTTCATGCTTGATATCCAATCGGGGTTTCTTCTGCATCTGGGACATATTGTTGGGATCTTGAATGAAAGAGCCAGGGACACGTGAGCCAGTGGGAAGAGAAACTTGGCCAATTCGTGATGTGGGCAAGGATGTAGCACTGGAAGCCCCTTGCTGCTGCCGCTGACTCTGCCGCACCTGTTGAGAGGTCGAGTCTTGATTGGAGCTCTGCTGCACTACAGAGGACCCATCCATAACCGATGAGCCTGAAATGCTTATATTGTTAGATGAAAATGACATGGGTGATGCAGGTAGGCGCATGTAAGATTCTGTATTAATGCTAGCACTTCTCTGGAGATGGGGCCCTCCTGAAAGTCCTGAGTTGGCATCTGTAACCAATGAACTCGCACCAACACTCGGCCCTGAGCTTGCCATGCTATTCAAGTTTGTGTTATTTGCATCTCCAGAAACAGGACCCAGGTTTGAACGTCCAGCCCCTGGAATTGAATTTGACGAGTTTCCAAAAGATGAACTCAGGTGAGAATTTCCTACAACCTGTGACCGCCCATCACCTTGGAAAAAGATGCCGGAACTAGATGAAGAATGTGCTAAGCCACCAGCCACCCGGGAAGGTGCCATGGATGGCACTGCCTCCTGATGACTGGTATCTAAATAGTTCTCCAAAGCCAGCCCTTACGGCTCTATTATTAATTATCAGGATTAAACTCCTCAATAGACAGACTAATTTCACATAGTAAAACCCCCAAATATAATTCCTTCAACATCCCCAATGATGATGCAAAACCATATAATTATCCTCCTTTTCCAACTAAATTCAGAGTCTAAACTTGCCCTTGAGAAATGTAACACCTGATCATCCAAACATAACAACAAATTTCACAAGTTCTTCAGTGACCAAATCATATTAAATGTTTTAAGCGGTGCAACAGTCTGAAATTTGGCACGGATCTAGACCTCACTGGAAACCATATCAAACAGAAACCTCATCAGGTAAAACCCAGCATAAAGAACAGTCCAGATCAGATCCTAAATAGCGTATGCCAAAAAATCAGAACTAATAACAAACTAGCAATTGGAAAATCATACTATAGTTGTCAAAAAAAATAAAAAAATCAATCCCTATTTATCCTTACAAAACCCTAATTTGTAAGATTGCTACCAAAGAACAAGAAGATTAAACGCTGAACCAAAATATAATTTCTCCACATTCAGAAGGCGTCATAGCTAAGAAACCACTCAATTCGGTAACAAAACCATATAATTCATTAATTAAATAAATCGAAACCCAAAATTTATCGCATGCATTGAGAAAACGATCAAACCCGAAACTTTATAAAAAAAGCCTGTAGTAAGGAAAATCAACGACAGTACAAGTTACACTCGTCGTGAATTGAAGAGTGAATAACAACTTGAATTCAAAAAGGGGAAAAAAAAAAAAGAGTACAAATTCACCCAGAAAAAATACATAAAAGAAAGTTTGGAACTTTCATTGTTAAGTAATTGTATTGTATATATGCATGTATATATAGTCAAATATACGTGCAAATTATCCAAAAAAAAGGGGGGGGGAAAAAAAGAAAAATGAAGAAGAAAGAAGAGAGAGCACTACGCACCTCAGAACGGGTGGAAAGAGAAACCTTTCGTAACAAGTTTTTCGGAAACGAATCGAGGAGATGAGGCATTGGGAACATCTTTATGTACCTAGCGGGGAATTGCAGAAGAGATTCACCGGGAGCACCGGTGGGTAACCCTACAATACCGCCTATAATCGGTCATCTGAGGGACACGTGTCGCAATGATGATTAGGGTGAGCAGTCACCTCAGGATCGCGCGGTGGCGACGCGAAGACTGAAGTTTGACGTGTACGTGGCAGGTTTGCATTGGCCTGATCAAAAAGTAGATGCTACTGGGTAGGTCTAGCCAAGAATGATCAGATACGACTAGGGTCTATCTCCCCTTCATGGATCTCCCATGAGAGCTCTCGGTAGGAAAGAGGGGATTACTTTCATGATATTGGCCTTTCTGAAACAGTTGAAATAAAATTGGGCGATTCAAAACAAAAATATGTTTAAAATTTTTAAGTGATAATTTTTAAATTTAATTTTATTATAATTTATTTAATTTTAACCTAACGATTTATAAAATCATTATTACACACGGCAATATCATAATGAATAATAACTTTTTGAATCTTTAATAAATTTATTCAATGATAAAATTTTTATGCGTACAATAAATTGTATCTAGAGAATAAGGGAAGGAAAAATTATTTTTTTAATATCAAAATTTTAAAATTAGATCTAAACTATCAATTAATGACACGATCATTGAATGTAAAAATATATTTATTAACCTCATATTGATTAATGGCCAAGATTCAATTTTAGCAAACAAAAGTTGAAAGTAACTTTTCACAACTCTTGTCTGTGTTTGAAAAACTTTAAATGTCAACAAATTACTAATTCGTATAATTTAAAGAATAACTTTCACAAACTTATATAATTTTTAACATCTTTAGAGTGTAATTTGTTAATAAACGTTAAAAATTTTTAAAAATTATTTATTTTTTATTTTATTATATAAATTACAAACTTATAATTTATTTAACTTTATCTTATTTATTTATGTTATTTTAAATATACTCTTAATAGACATGATTGTGCAATTATCTTAACTAATAATTTCTCCGACTAGTAGAGTACGGCTACTTTGGCTTTTATTGATTAGTTCGTGTTCTATTATTAAAGAACATAGGGACATATGACGATCAGATTGCCACGTGCGGAACATATCAGTAGAAACAGATGCACGTGCGGGTTCTGCCAGGGCTAAAAGTACTAATTTTCAGGCATATCTAACTGAATTTGTAAATAGAAATGAAATTCAAAGGCTTCGTTTAATTTGTTAAAAATTTTCAAAGGCTCTGTTTAATTTGTTAAAAATTTTTAAAAATTATTTATTCTTTATTTTATTGCACAAATTATGAATTTATAATTTATTTTATTTTATCTCATTTTTATCACTCTAAACTCACTCAAAATAAGACTATTGCTGTGTGAATTTTTTTTTAAAATAAATCTTAAGCATGAGAAATTCCACCAAGTGAATAAATCATAGGAATAATTGTCGTTTTACCTCCTATATTAAAAATAAAAATTATTTACATTCTTAAATTTTAAATATCTATCTTTGTATATCTTATACTTTGAACTAAAGCAAAGTTATAAATGACATTAAAATTTCAAGTGAAAAGAGAAAAACATCAATTAAAAATCAAATATAATCAAGATATATGTATATAGATAATATAAACTACATAACTTATAAATGTAATTTTTTAACTTAAGTAAAGTCAAAATCGTTATATATATTTAATGGATTTTTTAACATTTCCACTTTAATTCAAAATGGAAGAGATATGATAATTGGTATTTACAGTTCAGGAATGTAAGTAATTTTCATTTTAAGTACAGGAGTGAAAAAGTAATTACTTCTAAATTATAATTAGACTTAGGCTCCATTTAATTTGCTGTAAATATCTGAAATCTTTAAAAACTTTAAAAAGTTATTAATTTTTTATCTCACCATACGAATTACGAATCCATAACTTATGTTACTTTATCTCACTTTTTATCACTCGAAACTAACCTTTAGTCAACTGGATTTGAGTTTATAAAGTTAAATTTAGTTGAATCATTAATTAATGTAACAATTATTTTTTATAAAAACTTAATGTAACAGAATTGCAACTAAAAAAAAATGTTCCTGCTTGCAAAACCTATTTAGTTACCGAGTAAATACCATTAGGGTTTTTGTTCTATTTTTTGAAGGAGAATTACTCCAATAATGTAAAATTTATTATGAATTTGAGTGGACAATATGATATATTATGACAGATTTGAAGCAATAAAAAAAAAATTATTTGAAATTTCTTAGGTTGCGTTTATATTTATGTAGTTAAAATTAATAAATTAAGTGTTAATTATTTAAGGAGAATTGCTCAAACATAATACTATTAACTTGGATAGAGATTTCATTATAAATTTGAATAGTTTAAATTTAAAATCATTACAAAAAAATTAGTTAAGTTGCTTTTGTATTTATGAATTTAAAATTAAAAAATTTTGTATTATTTAAGAATGATTGTTCTAATATAACTCTGTTAATTCAAATGTAGATACCATCGTAAATTTGAGTAATTTAAAATGATTAATTATGACAAATTTAAAATTGGAGGGGGTGCTATTACACCAGGGGAGGGACACAAGGCAATCATTCGGGCTGTCATCTTTTTATCACGTTTATTAGAGGTACAAGTGGTACATCTAGGCCACTACTTCTTACGGTTTTGACTTTAATTGCTCCATTACAAATGATATTTAGATCATGGTCAGGACTATCCTGAATGGAAGGATCACACATGCCCAAAAGAATTATAAATACGAAAAAAAAATGAAGAATAAGGGTAAGCATTTTTTATTTTACAAAAATTCTATCGAAACTACATCTAACATTTCATTTTCTCTAGAAATTCTAACTTGGCAGTTGGAGGGACGTTCGGCCAAATATCTCTCGACCGATAGTATATTATAGGACTCAAGCAAAGGAGTCGAGGAATTCAAGACATCACTATCACCAAAACAATAGCCAGATCACGTTATAAACACCTTTATAACTGATCAAACACGTAATTAAGAATTTTGTTGAATTTTTGACACTTTAAAAATCATTAAAAAAATAGTTATTTTGAATTGATTTTACCATTTTACGAAATAGCAGCGCAACTACTTTGGTAGTAATTATTAAGAAAATCTAATGTATTATATATAATAACTCTGTAATTTATATTTTAATATAATTTAATCTCAAATTTATGAATTTTAAACCCCTCCTCTCCAATATCTAAACAAAGCCTCATTTGAAATATTTTAAAATAATGGCTCCACCATTTTTGAAGTAGTAGCACCACTATTTTAGTTGTTGTTATTAGAGAACTTCTATAAATTATTTTTTATATAAATTAATTCTCTAATTTGTATTTTAATTTAATTTCTTCTTAAATCTATTTACTTGAAATCTATACTTTTCTATGCACAAGCTGGCAATAATAGCTCTACTATTTTAAAAGCAGTAGCTTTACTATTTTAGTGATAATTATTATCAAATTTTAATATATTTTTATATAAATTAATTATTAATTTTATTTTAATACACTTAACTTCGATTCATTTATTTAAAATCAGTAGGTATCCAAATGATGTCTTAGACTTCGTTTTGAACAGTGAATTTGATAGAATTTGATTTCATTTAATAGGAATCCACACTAGTTTTTAATTTAGAATTAAAACAGAATTTTATAAGTTGAATTTGATTTTATTTCATAATTTAAATTTTATAATTTTTATATATTTTGAAATCCAATCCATAAAAATAAAATTTAATGAGAACTAATTTTTTCTTAAGCAATCTAAGTAAGTGGACAAATTTATTCTCTTATATCTAATTTTGTATTTTATATTATCATGGTCAAATTTGATATTTCTCTCAAACCAAATCAATTCAATTCTTAGACTTAAAATGTATTTCAAATACAATTTTATTTATTAAATTAAATTAAATTAAATCAAATCAATTTCAAAATATAAATACTTTCAAACGAAGAATTAAAGGTTTTACGGGGAGATCAAATAGATTGGTTTAAGCCAAATTGCACAAACAAGAATAAGTAAAATTGTATCCTAATTTTATAGTGCGTTTAAATTTTGGATTTATGAATAGTGCACAAAAGCAAACGAAAATGAATAAACAAGACAAAGTGTAACGTTAATATACATAGCCCCCTCAAAATAAAATTAAAAAATAAATAAATAAAGTAAAAAAAGGTTAAATTTATTATGGAACCGTTTGGCACAAAAGATTTCTCTAAAAAACTCTAAAAAATTTTCAAAAACTCTAAAATTTTTTACTACTTTTTACATATTC
>JAVXUM010000040.1:2933785-2953803 GCA_035590655.1 Pouteria glomerata
ATTGTTGCACCGTGAGCACACGTGATTAGTGCTCACGCCCCTACAGTTGATCCTGCAGGACCCACACAGGATGACCGGGGTGCGGTATAGATTGAGGAGATTGGGATGATGCCATTGGAAGCTTTTAGGACTTTTTGGTTATATTGTACATGTCATTTTGTTTTTGGGAGTAAAAATGTAAAGTTAATGGTTTATTTTACATTTTTGGTTTTGTAAATGGCCTTAAGGCCCACTTTAGTCTTTTGATTATTGGACATGTATATAAAGCAAAAGCTTATAATTTCATTTACTTTATTATGCTTCCCAATGAGATTGGATGGATGTGAATGTGTGAATGGATCCGGCTATATGACCGTGGATTAGGGATATAAATGTATGGCTTGATGGTTGTGTTGATGTTGAGCAGTTGTTATCTAAACTGTGACAGGGACTTATTAGGTACTCCCCGATAGTCCATTTTTAGGCCGTTATATAGCAGTTTTGTTTCGTGGGTCCGCTATGCTTCAGTTGTGTTTACTCTGATACGGAGACCGTAGATTCATGTATTGCTTGCTTATCACACTCACGCCCCCGGGCCCCCGGGTTCGGGGCGTGACAAGTGGAATGTGATTAATTAGAGTTATTGAAAAAAAATAGTGGCTTACCAGGAGATGGCTGGAAGCAACGAGGGTTTTTGAGCAAGAATCGTTCTTTTCTCCTCTGGTAGCAACAAAAAAGACTAGAAATGAAAAAAACAAAAAAAGGAACTAAAGGTTGGTATGATATCAAATAAAATTTCTGCGACCAAAATGTTTAGTCGCCAAACATTTTACGCAACCCACCAGAAATATTTTGGAGGTAAAATTTTTTCTGAAAGGAAATTTTTTGTAACTATTTGGTTGCTAAATGTTAGATTTTCTGCTACCATTTGGTCGCTAAATGAGTTGTTGAGTTACACGGATACACAGGAAAAATACGAAAGTATCCCCTTTAAAAAAAATTTGGGGGGAGGACCCCCCAAACCCCTCCGTTGGACCTAGGGTTTGAAAGAACAGTGCTTATCAGGGTCTACCAACCCAACAATCTCCCACTTGGAACCTAATAACACAAGCTCTCCATTATCTTCATTTCACAAAAAAAACACTGTAAAAAGCTTGATCTTCCTTCATCACTCTTGAAGTCCAACTAAAGTGCCACACAATTTCAGTTTGTCAATGGTGACAGTTTTGGTCAAAAAAATCCATAAAAGTCGCATCGCGAGATTTTTGGATTAGGTCATAATTTCGGGTTCAATAATACAAGCCACAACAACATTAACAAAAGAGAAAATATGAGAGAATGTGTTCTTATATCAAATGACTAAAAAGATAAGTAAAATAAGAATTACTCCTTAGTTAATATTTTGAAACTTTTCTTTATTTTTAAGTCTAAAAAAGGGTAACAGTTGTTATTTTGAAATAAAATAATTCTTAAGTTATCTTTCAAAACAAAATAAGTTTTAGACATTTTCCTATAAGAAAAATAATTACTCCCACTAAATTAATGTCAAGGCTTTTTCTTTATTTTTTATTTTAACAAATACATTACTATTAGAGAAATATATTTTAAACATTTTTCTAATTATTATTCAAGCATATTTTTTGGGTTTTTCTTATAATTCTTAATGAATTTGAAATATGTAAATTTTAAAACTAAAGTGAATTTCTAAGTAAGTGAGTCATTCTCAAAAATCCATAAATTAATTTCGTATTTATTTATATTATATGCCACAGCTATAGTGGTTTTATATCTTAACACTTAAAGTGAAGTTATGATCAATTAACAATGTAAGACAGAAAAATACATTTTATGAACGACAAAAGAGAAAATAGGAGGAAATAAAGAAAAAAAAAACGTGTAATCTAAGTTGTTAAACTAATCTAACGACTAAAAATATTTTACAAAGTTTTTTATTATATAAATTCTATAACTAATTTAATATTTGGTCGGTGAAACAACATTTTTACCGACCAAATAGTTGCTAAATAGGTCGTATTTAAGCCTCCAAATAAAAAATAAAATTAATAAGAATGTAAAAAATTATTAAAACATTTCGTTATCGAAATTTTGATTGCTAAATGTCATATTTTTGACGATCATTATCTATTTGGTAGCCAAAAATAAATAACCAAATTATCAAAACTATTCCGCGACCAAATGTTGGTTGCAAAAAGCCATTGTTGGCACACAGGGAGGAAATACTTTCGAACTCTTTAGCGACCAACTAATTATTTGGTCGCCAAATTAGAACTTTTAGCGACCAATTGGTTGCCAAATCTTATATTTTTAGCTACCAATTTACATTTGGTCGCCAAAACTAAATGTCAAAAATTATGAAAACATTTTGCCACCAAATTTTGTGGTCGCCAAAAGTTATTAGGGGAAACTTTAAAATGTTTTGGAACTCTTTAGCGACCAAATATTATTTAGTCGTTGAAGTGAAACTTTTAGCGACCAATTAGTCGCCAAAGATAAGGTTTTTTTAGCGACCAATTCACATTTGGTTGCTAAAAAGATATGTCAAAAGTTTAGAAGACATTCCGCGACCAAATACTTTGGTCGCCAAAAGTTATTATTGGCGCCAACTAATGGCGAGAAATATTTTGGAACTCTTTTCCTACCAAATTGTTATTTGGTCGCCGAAATGCCATTTTTAGCGACTAATTGGTCGCCAAATCTTATATTTTTAGCTACCAATTCACATTTGGTTGCCAAAAATAAATATAAAAAATTATAAAAACATTTTGCGACCAAACAATTTGGTCGCCAAAAGCCACTGTTGGCGACAAAGTTGGAGGGAAATATTTTAGAACCCTTTAGCAACTAAATTAAAATTTGGTCGGTGAAGTAAAACTTTTAGCGACCAATTGGTCGCGAAATATCATATTTTTAGCCACCAATTTATATTTGGTCGCTAAAAATAACTTTTTCGCAACCAAATAATATTTGGTCGGTAAAAAGGAATATTTAGCGACCAAATTTAATTTTGGTCGCGAAAAGTGGTCGCTAAAAATGCAATTTCTTGTAGTATATAATAGAGTTTCCTCGTTAGTTTCTGTTGTGATTCTTTATGCTTTGTGTGGTATGATAATTTACAAGGGGTATCAAAGCAATTTGGTTTGGTTGGGATTATTTTTTTTCAAGTGGTATCAGAGTAGGTCACTCTACGTTTTTTAGTGAGATCAAATCCAAACCAATGAATACATTTGTTAAAACCTTAAGCGACACTGAGATATCAAATTATGAGCATGATGACTCTGATAAATAATTTAAAGACATTCAATAAGCTTACAAAGAACTCATCAAGGAATTTTGTAGGATAAAAAAATAAAGAAAAGCCCAGCATCAAAGGTATAGTATGCTGAGGAATAAGAGAGACACCTTGAAGATTGAGAATGAAAAGCTCACAAGTACAATATCTGTTTTAGAATCTGATAATAATTCACTGTCTCAAAGTGTAGAAAAGATGAAAGCAAAGATTGAAGAGAAGGATAATAAACCTAAAGTGAATGATAAAGAGCTTGAAGAGAAAAAGAAAAATATTAAAGAATTAGAGAAAACCAATGGGAAACTACAAGCTAAAATTAAGGAACTGGAAGAGAAAATAAAACATAATGATAAAATTATTGAGAAGATGAACTCCAGTTCAAACGTGTTTGAAGAAAATTTGAAACAAACAAAGGCCACATGGAGATAAATCAGACCTAGGTTATACTAGAGAGAAAAGTACGATTACTTCATCATCTTCTGTACCTCCAGTTTCAAAGGATTACCCAAAATCTATGACAGCTCAAAAGAAGGAGTTGCTCCAAAGTTCATCTCAAAGCCTGCTGCACCACCAAAGAGAAGTTATCCAAAATTTTAACATCATTAGTATCCCCCTCCTATAGTGAAAGGCACACAAAGCCATGCTAGTTTTTAAAACCAAGATATGAAATTTTTCAAAAATCAAAAATTTTAAATTTTTATGAAAGGCATAAGAAAAATAAAAATTTTAAAAAGATTATTTTTCATAAAATTAGGCTTGCTTGGGTCAAAAAGAGTGATTTGAATGTCATACACACCCCTAAGAATGTTGAAGGGATGAGCCTTGAACAATAGAAGAATTTTTTATACTAGGCTGTGCTTCATTGATAAATTTTTTATCCTAAATATTTTTAAATTTTTGTATAAATTTTTTTTCAAAAATTAGATTCAAAAATTTGATTCACTCCTAAAATCCTTTAGTGACTTTCATTTTGAATCTTTTGGGAAGTCTTTAGGTATTTATGCATATCTCTAATTTTTTAAAAAGAAAAAGAGATGGGAGTTCATTATTTATTCTGAAGATATTTTATAACTTCTATCTCCTTATATATGCATTAATCATTCAAAAAAATAAATTTTTAATGAATTACAAATTCATATTTTCATCTAAATTGAAAAAAGTTTTTTAATGAAAGTTGCCATAATTTTGATGTGCTTCCGTTTTACATTTGACTGATTATGCATATATATTTCCATCTTTTTATCTATGAATAAGGGATTACGGTTTGATGTATTTAAAAAATGTTGAGGAGCCTACACGTGAAAAAAAAAAATCCTGTCTTGGAAAGGGCTACTAGTGGGATTTATGAGAAGCCCCTTAATGACTCGTTGTTTGTTAAGGGAAAAGCTACCTGCTTATAAGCGTGTGAAAGCCGCTAAGACCTCAAAAGGGATTTAAGTAAAGGAAAAAAAAATAAAGAAGATAAAGAAAAAAGAAGAAGAAGAAAAAAAAATTGGCTCTCAATTTATTTGGTGCATCAAATTTAATTCGTTGATTCTATGATTTATTTGAGGGGGAGCCTATATGTATCTTTTAGTCATAATCTCATCCGCGCACAAGCATTGTTTTGATTTTATGGTTTAATTCATCTCATGACGCAGACTTGAAAATTTATTTAGAAAATGAATTTTAGTTCATTTAAATTTATATGGATTGGGTGATAGATTTATATAATTGGAGATAGGTGAAGTAAAATTTCTTTGATCAAATTTGTGAACTTTCTTATCAATTTTTAGTATTATTTTAAATATATTCAAATTTTTGTATACACAAAAAGGCCCTAAGAGATTTCTCAAAAAGGTTCACATGGAAGGCATTGAATATTTTTATTCATCTTTTCATTCTGATATTTTCGTGTGCTTGTCAATTCATATAAAAAAGATGGAGTAGAAAATTTCAAATTGATATTTTGTGATCCTTGAATTTGGAATTTAAACTTTAGAATTGTTTTAAAATTTTTGCTATATGATGCCTTAATGTGTTTGTTCAAGTGGTGCAGATGTATTTTGAAATTTAATTTAAATTTTGATATAGAATTGTCAAGGGTGAGATTGTAAGGATTTTTTATGGCAACTCCATACAAAATCTTAAATTAAATATGGCATACTCAAATATTTCTTAAATTGAAGAAAATAGAAGATTTGTATATTTCCTAAATTAAGGATTTTCCAAGATGGTAAGTTTCTAACCCAAGTAGGCAATTTTCTGAAAGACCACAATCATAATTTTGCAATCTATGTCCAACCAGGAGTAAAGAAGAAGACGACACAAATTAAGAAAGACGCAAATAAAATTCAGTACACCTCGTAGGCACGGCGTAGGGAGCATGCGACTGCACAATATAGACGCTAAGAGCTCACTGGATGCGCGAGGGTGCACCACATTTGATTTACAATTGCATAAGATTTCAGTAAGGTCCGCATGCAGCAGGATGGGAGCGCGAAGAATCGAACAGCATATATTCTGAACTAATTTAGTTTCCTATTTTATCAGATTAGGGCAACCTTATGTAACTCTATATATATGTGCCAAGCCTTAATGAAGAATACAGACTTGGGGGATATGTTATAGAGATCTAGAGAGAGTTTTTATTCTTGTGAGCTTAAGTATTCTTTCTCAAACTTTTTCTTGTATTTCTTCTTTATTTTTTGTGAGAGGTAGAAAACCTGCTTGTAGAGTTCATCGAGTGATTCGAGCAAGATTGGCAAAAAAAAATCGTGCAAGGGAGTCATAGAGGATTCGAGTAGGCAAAATGATACATGCGAGTGAGTCGTAGAGAATCTGAGTAAGATCTTGTAACCTGATGATAGTAGGGATTCTGTAATTGAAGTTTTTCTTTCTGTGATAAACTTTCCTCGTTATTCTTTGGTGTGATTCTTTTTGCTTTGTGCAGTGTGGTAATTTACAAGGGGTATCAAAGCAATTTGGTTTAGTTGGGATTATTTTTTTCAAGTGGTATCAGAGCAGGTCACTCTACGTTCTTGAGTGAGATCAAATCAAAACCAATGAATACATTTGTTAAAACTTTAAGCGACACCGAGATATCAAATCATGAGGATGATGACTCTGATGAAGATTTTGAAGACATTCAAGAAACTTACGAAGAACTCATCAAGGAATGATGTAGGATAAAGAAACAAAGAAAAGCCCAGCATCAAAGAAATAATATGCTGAGCAATGAGAGAGACGCCTTGAAGATTGAGAATGAAAAGCTCACAGGTATAATATCTGTTTTAGAATCCGATAATAATTCTATGTCTCAAAGTGTAAAAAAGATGAAAGCATTGATTGAAGAGAAGGATAAAAAGCTTAAAGTAAATGATAAATAGCTTGAAGAGTGGAAGAAAAATATTGAAGAATTGGAGAAAGCCAATGGGGAACTACAAGCTAAAATCAAGGAACTGGAAGAGAAGATAAAACATAATGGTAAAATTCTTGAGAAGATGAACTCCAGTTCAAACGCGTTTGAAGAAATTTGGAACAAACAAAGGCCGCATGGAGATAAATCAAGCCTAGGCGGAGATAAATCAAGCCTAGGCTATACTGGAGAGAAAAGTATGATTACTTCATCATCTTCTGTACCTCTAGTTTCAAAGGATCACCCAAAATCTACGATAGCTCAAAAGAAGGAAGTTGCTCCAAAGTTCATCTCAAAGTCTGCTGCACCACCAAAGAGGAGTTATTAAAAATTTCAACATCATTAGTATCCTCCTCCTATGATGAAAGGTACATAATTTTCTAAGCCATGACCTTTGTACCTACTTGTCACCATTGCGGCATTAAAGGTCACATTCGACCCAATTGTCACAAACTTTATGATTTACCTTTAGATTATGTTAAAAAGTTTTCAAGAAATTAAAATCATAAAGTCCCTATGGCAAATAGATTTCAAACTTTTACTAATTTTTTGAAAAACCTTTTGCAAAGTCACGCCAGTTTTTAAAACCAAGATATGAAAATTTTCAAAAATCAAAAATTTTAAATTTTTATGAAAGGCGTGAGAAAAATAAAAATTTTGAAAAGATTATTTTTCCTAAAATTAGAGCTATTTGGGTCAGAAAGAGTGATTTGAATGTCGTACACACCCCTAAGAATATTGAAGGGGTGAGTTTTGAAAAATAAATTAATATTTTTTTTGCTAGGCTGTACTTTATTGATAAATTTTTTTTGTCCTAAATATTTTTAAATTTTAGTACAAATTTTTTTGTTTAAAAAAAAATTTTGAAAATTTGATTCGCTCCCAAAATTCTTTGGCGCTTTTTGCTTTGAATCTCTGAGAAAATCTTTAGGCATTTGTGCGCATCCCTATTTTAATAAAAAAATATAGGAGTTCATTATTTGTTTTGAAGATATTTTATAACTTCTATCTCCTTATATGTGTATTAATCATTCGAACAAATAAATTTTTAATGGATTAAAAATTCATATTTTCATCTAAATTAACAAGAAGTGATATATATTCATGATGCCAGAATTAATAATAACTGCCCGATTAATTATTCTTAATTAGTTAATTAATCTGAGAAAATAATATGCACGATAGGGTTTAAGTGATGAACTAGTAGTCAAACTCAGTCCTGATAAGTTATTCTAAAACCTAGATGCTTGATGCACCAGCGTTAGGAACCATTTTTGTGTTCTTTTTTGTAGTAATTTAAAACCCTGCATTAATTAATTATTCTTTTGAATCATTCATGAGTTCCACCACCAACCAACGTGAACCTCAATTTTTTTCATATTAACATTTGTCAATCAGGGTGTTTGATGGTATAATTTTTGACAAATTGTAGCATTTTTTTTTATCAAAAATTACTAGTTATAATTTTTGGTATATTTGGTTAAGCAAGTAACAATTTTTAGTATTTTTTTTGTAATTTTTGTATGTTTGATAAAATTTTTAGCTATTTTTGATAATTTTTAACAATTTTTAATTAGTAACGTTTGGTAAATCTTAGTTGAGAAGTTACTGTAATTAAGAAAAAAATGACAAAAATTGATGATTTGCCAAACATTCAACAATCAAAAGTTGGTAGGTTTTTGCTAAAAATTTTACATCCAAACACCTAAGAAAAAAATATTCAGCGTAAGTTGATAACATTTAGCAAGTCAATAAAAAAATACTTTAATTTTAATAAAATTTTAAATATAAACTAATTTATCTTGTTTTAGATGAAAAGATTTGAATTTATCATTGTGATTTGGAGTGCACAAAAAAAACCAAACAACTTAAAAATTAAATCAATCTGACCACTTTTTTTTTTTTTGATAATTTAGGGTGCCTGGACCAGCTTACGCGCATCTTGATTATTCCCTAGAGACCCTTAAGTTAACGACCGGGTAAACCCTCCAGTGATCTTGAGGAGACTCGAATCTGACCACTTTAGTTCTACTTTATTTGGGTTTGTATCCAAATTAATTTGGTTTTGAGTTCAAAAATTGACAATTCAGTACTTTAAATATTTTTAACAAATCAATGATAAATAAAAATTTAAATTTGACAAAGTGTAGAGATTAACAAATCAGTGATTTACCCAGAAGTTATAACAAGTGCCAATTTCAATTAACAAGTCAGTGATATATACTTATAATTTGAATTGTATGCACGTGCATATGTCTTTGTGTTTTCTCAATGACATGAGATTATGGTTGGAGCCGAATATTTTGGGAGCAGATTACATTAAGCAATTAGACAACGATCGAGAATTGAATAAATGAATCTTTTGAATTGTCAGTTCCAAACAGATCTTATCATTTATCCATGGGAGAAGGCATATATAAAAGAGATGCCATGAGGGGAACAGGTGCTTCCATCGGTGTTGTAGGTCCAGTTTCCTCAATGGTTAATTGATGAACCTAAAAGCTGGCCGAAATATAGGTGGCAAAGGTGCATGACAACTCCATTCTGAGAGGGCGTTTTCATTTCAGTACTCATGTGTAGGTCCAATGCAATTTCACTAACACTTACAAATAATAAATTAGTTTAAAAGTAAAACCTTTCTTCCCACTTGTAAATTGACTAGGGTTTAACCATGTCAAAGATATTGAAATGAATTTCAACCTTTAATGAAATAAAATAAAATTTTAATTATTGATTTAATGTATAAACGTCAAATTAAGTGAATGGATTTGTTATATCGATTATTAACTTATTTTATAATTAATGTAGTAATTTTGAGATTAAAGGAGGAGGAAAAATTAATTCGCACAAGCGTTCAATTTAATTGTTTAGTAAAGGAATTCTTCCATGGGGTTTTTGTTGAGGACTAATTTGTTCTAACAATTACCGACTTTGTGGGTTAAAGCACTTACGAATCATTTCAGAAAGAGCCAGACTGGAACTTACTTACCTTTGGATTTAATTGCATAGACTCTCAGTTCATGATTTGAGCATGTAGGGCTTTAGTTCTGCAGGCTAGCCAGTGAATGCGGACACACACACATATATACGTGTGTGTATATATACGTATGCTAACGGTGCAGCTGATGTTTGCAGAGCACACAAGCGTTCGGGGTTATAAAAAAATATACAAAATTCTGTAAATTTTTATAAATATAAATTACGAGACTGTAAAATTTAAATTTTTTATTCGTTGTACAAAGTACGAGATAGTAATTTTTATAATTTTATATAATTTTATATCACTCTAAACAAATTTACATGCGAGGCACAACGTTGAAACCAACATTAATTTATATAATAAAATATATCTTTTGATGTAATGTTTATTCTATGTAGTATAGGTGAGTTTATATGCCATTATCGATACTATCTCTCACACCGTCGATAACGCAAAAGTAGTCTGAATCAAGTCATCATCGAAATCAAGATCACCGTCTTGCATTTTATAGCACTTGACGGTTAAATTTAGATAAAAAATTAACTATCAAGTGGGCAAAAAATTAAAATTTTAGATAAAATTTTTGAAATAAAAGAAAGAAAAGAAGGGGGTGGTTGAGTTTGGGCGAAGAGATTTTTTTTTTTTTTTTCTAGATACAAGTTGAAATTTAAAAAAAAAAAATTATAAAACTATAAATAGCATATTATATTAGCACTATTTAGTGTTAAATAGAAATATACAAAATTTTATAAATTTTTACAAACACAAATTATGAAATTATAAAATTTAAATTTTTTACTCACTGCACAAAACACGATACACTAACTTTTATAAATTTATGCAAATTTATACAACACTAAATACATCCATTATAAGATAAATTATTTTTACAATTTTTCGTGATAAGTTTATTTTATTAATTTATATTTAAACTTTCTACTTGTTAAATTATATTTTCGTATTTTTAAATATGGGTAATTTTTAATTTCTAATATTATCGATACGAGGACATATATATCACCACATAATAGGCTTAAAGTACCGGATCTGCCAACTTTTTGCGCGAGAGAATTAAAATTGAAGTTAAAGGCACTGTTTGGTATCTTAATTTTCAGTAAAAAAATTATTAAATTTTATTTATTTGAATTGCCACGTCTTGAAATTCTCATAATCATAAACCACCAGTACTATCAATTGAAACTAATCAAAATCAATTATAATTAATAAAAAGTACCTAACAATTTCTAAACTTAAATAAAAATATACATCTCTAATCTCTAAAAATAAGACATTACATAATAATTAAAATCCAATCAAAATAAGTTAACATGTGAGGCACATTGTTGAAACTAACATTAATTTATATAATAAAACACATGTTTTGATATTATGTTTATTCTACGTTGCATAGGTGGGTATACGTGACGTTATTGATACTCTCTCTCACCACCGATAAAGAAAAGTAGCTTGAGCCAAATCATCCTTGAAATCAGAACCACTGTCTCACATTGCGTAGGACTATAGTTGTCTAACTCAATCTGACCAGGATGGTTGACCCGTTAACTTGGTGATCCGGTGCTTGAATCAGGTTAGATTTGAAAATTATTTAATGAAGCCATTAACCCGATTCAATCTGGTTCAACCGGACCTAGTTATTAAAAAAAATTTTTGATTAAAAAATTAAAAAAATTAAATGATACAAATTAGTTATTAAATTATGACTATATTTCAAACTATAGTGTTAATGTTAGTTATTTGTACTCATTATTAATGTTAACTATTTCAAATTATTGTATTGATTTTAGATTATGTGATTATGTATTAAGATTATTATTTTTATTTTTATGAATTTTAAAGTTATATGTTTGGATTTTATAGACTTTATCTTATTATAACTATATTTGATCCTCTTGTTTTATCAATTTGATGATTTATAAATTGTGAATTATTATATAAATATAATATCAAGAATTTTTTATACAATTTTAATTAACCCAACGGGTTGACCCGGTGACCCGAAACTTAGACCGGGTCAAGGTCTGGATCGGGTCTGACAACTATGCCTGCAATATAGATGGGATGAGTGAACTCAACCAGTAGGTGGGTGTTGGTGTGCATGAGTGAACATAAACAACGTATTATAACATTCACAACGATTTCTACAAAAATATAAATAATGATAATGATGTACATTTCATGCAGTATAATGTAATGCAATGACCAATACCTCCTTAATTCTCCATCTACCCCCAATTTTATCTTGGAACGAGTGACACTTAGTCAAGCACGCGAGGTCACTAATCACACAGTTTTTAACACTTACGGCAAACATTTATATCCCAACATAAATATATATATATAAATATATAAATCACGTATAGGGAATCGAATTACATTCCAACATGTGTAAGACCCAGGGGCACCGAGTTACACCCCCTAACTCTTCTGCTAGAGAATTGAGTTACACTTCTAGTCAGGCATCTGCTAAGCTTAATCAGGGTCCGACTGTAGTCTGGAAAAATCTCATAATTATATATCTTAATATTAACGTCTTAACTTCACATGATTAAGCTCTAATTATATATATCGACTGAGGATCATCTAGTAATTTCTAAAATCTCATTTTATCAAAAGTGTGGATCCTATCAATATCTATAACCCGTGTCTCAGTACATTATGTGATAACATGGCACTTTCAGCCAATCAATACTCATTAAACCAACTGGATGACACAATTCTAGGCCCAATGCACATGATATGCTCAATCATGTAATTAAATATTAACTCAATACAAAAATATATTCACATCAATCTCAATGATGGTTTGGACTCCATTTTATTTTAGAAAATATCCATAAACAAGTTTGGGAACCAAAATATGTATTCGGGGTACAAAATAGACAAAATAACCAACCTTAACTCTCGGCGGTTCGGACACCCCCTATGGCTGGTCCAGACCACAGTCCGATTCGGACACCTCCTTTGGATGGTCTGGACCATTGCAACCCTAAACCAAGTTTGGTCTATTTTTTGCTCAATTCAACCCCTATTTCTTCCAATCCAAACTCCATCTCCACAAAGACTCATGTATAAACATTTAAATACATAAATACCATGTTTTCACAATTTTAATTCAAGAAATAATTCATAAACATGTAAGAATTTTATGTATATATGCATATATATACACAGTTATGCATATATACACATATATACAAATCTCCCTACATTTCATCAAATCATGCCTATATTTATATATTAAAAAGATCCTAACAATGTCTAGATCACAAATACAAATCCCACCTACCTCGAATCCGAAGAGAAATGAAAAAAATAGAAAAAATTATATTGAACTCTGAATTTTAAGTCTTGATTTTTTTCTCCTTGGCCCGAACCATGAGAAACAAACCGCATCATGTTAATCATGGCATTGAGATCTCCCCCGATCTACTAATTTTTCACTCCGAAACCCTTTCTCTTATCTCTTTTTTCTCTATCTCTCTCTTTCTTTTCTCTGCAAACCAAAGAAAAGAAGAAGAAAAGAATATAAGAAAAGAAAAAAGGAAAAAGAAAGAAAAGAAAAAGAAGAAGAAGAAAGGGTTGGGTCTTTAGCTCAATTTGTTCAACTCAATATCATCTTATGCTAAACTTAGTTAAGAAAAAAAAAAATAATAATTACATCAAACTCAATTTCAATATTTCATTGGCTCGAAATAATACAATACTAGCTAAATTTAAAATACTGAGTGTTACAATTTTAGAGTTTTTGTCGGGAGAAAATGGTTTAGGGTGTTGTTAAATAAATAATCTATGTCAAATAATATTAATAAATAAATAAAGCATACTTCTTACTGTGTTTTAGAGTTTTTAATGGCCCTGTAACGCTTCATTTGGAAACGTTCTTCTTATAGAATTGATTTGATTTTAAAATGAAAAATTGAATTAATTTCATTTGATTTGATTTGATAAATAAAATTTTGTATTTGAAACACATTTTAAATTTAAGAATTGATTTGATTTGATTTAAATTAAATACTAAATTTGACATTATTAATAGGAAATACAAAATATGATAAATATGAAAAAGGTTATAAATTTGTCTACTTATTTAGATAATTTAAGAAAAAAATTGAATTCTTATCAAACTTTATTATTTTATATTCGATTGCAAATAATATGAAAATTATAAAATGTAAATTATAAAATAAAATAAAATTAAATTTATAAAATTTTATTTTAATTTCAAACATAAGAGTTGGTGAAATTAAATCACATTAAATCCACCATTACCATGGGGAGTGTAATGGATTTGAGCCACTTTGGGGTTGGGTTGTTAAGGACGGATCACGATAGGAATGGGTCTCTTTGGGCGTTGGTTTGTTAAGAACTGACAAATGATTTGAATGGCCCTCGCCTGACGTGGCTGCAACAAAGAGGTGCGCGTGTCCCGTTAAAGATGGGCCACAAGACTTGCGGTCTTACTCTGGGGGATGGGCTTCCTTATTTGAGAAAGCCCATATTTGCACAATTGCGCTCGTAGAACACCATTACACTGGGCTTGTTTTTAGCCTGATCGAAGTGGCTTAATTCACAACATTGAAATCAATCCAAAACTCCACAGAATGCCATTTTTTCAGCTTCAAATACGACCGAGGGTGTGTTTTGAAACTTGGAATCAAAGGCTTTGGTGAGAGAAAAGAAACAGAAAAAGGGAAAAAAAAACATGAAAAGAATAGAGGAAGAAAATACGAATTCCCAATTATATGTTTTTTATTTGATTGGGTTAAAAAAATATATGAAATTCAGTCAGTCCAGAACAAATTATTTTCGTAATAGATTATTACTTTTAGTCATTTATTGAATTTATATCTTTTTCCTTCCATTCTTCATCAGAACCAAAGATGTGGTGTGATTTTTAATCCCGACGTCCCTTTTTGTTATCATTCGATGAATCCCTACTCCAAACACAGCTATATAGCTCTGTTTGGTACATGAAAAATTGTTAAAAAGTATTAAAAATTATTTAATTTTCATCCCACTTAATAAATAATAAATTTACAATTTTTATCAAATTTTCTCACTTTTGGTAACACCAAACGCCACCCATGGTAGAAAATTTGTCAAGAGGTTCACATGTGGGTTTACTTGTGCAGACACTTGGGGCTGCCGAGAAGCCCAAAGACGATGGAACTCGTGCATGAACTAGTCTCACAGTTCACGGGTGGCCAAACAGTCAAAAACCGTCGCCCAACTGTTAAATAAAAATCAGTGTACTCTATATTCGATTTAAACCCTGCCATGAAAATGGAAAGAGTGGTTGGTTCCATTTGGAATATAGGTTCGCTGTAATATGACTCCAAATTTCATCAAATTGGGACCAGTTATTTAATATTGAATCCTTGTAAAATAATACTAATTACACGATCAAATTCGTGTTGGCTTTCTATGACATAAATTTATGTATGGGATAACATAATCCAAATATTAAATCCAAGCAAGATATAATAGATTGAAACCGACTTCAATTGAATAAAAACCTTCTCATGCATAGAGTGGTCCAGTACATACATACATACACATAATATATATATATATATATAACCTACGTAGGAGCTAGACGAAAATATAAGTTTGATCTATCAGCTCGTGAACGGTGAACTTTGGACTTTGGAGATTGTGGTTTTAGTGGCGTGGATCTCTCTCTCCCCTTTGTTGACTTCTATTTCTTCCTTTAGTGGGAACCTGGGATTACGAGAGAAGGCTCTCTCGTGAATGCCGCTTCGTCCTTTCACGCTTGATGTTAAGTGTATGGTACCATTTATCAATATCATCATCGTTTTTACCATCTACACTCTCGAGGTGGTGGCGGTGGTGGTGTTTGTAATTTGTCATAAGAGGCCAAAGCTTCCAATCGTTTTGTGAGCCCATGAATCATTTAAGGATACATTAAATTATACTGAATCAAAGTTCGGATATGATAACAAACAAGATCCAGGATTTTGATTGAAGGAGAGATTCAATATCTAAAAAAAGAATAATGAGTTACGTTAGAATTAGAGTAAAATAAAAAAAGTATTATTTTTAGAAAAAGAGAAAATTATCTTTACACATGAAATTAGTAAATATATTTTTTTATAATTCAATAGTTTAACTAATTTTTTTTAAGAGCACTTGAAATTTATTAAAAAATTTCTTGTTACCAAAAAAATAATTATTATTCATTTTATTATTTATAAATTTTTTTACATTATATGTTATGTTTATTGATATTATGTTTAAAAGTACTTATTAGTATTGTGAAAAAATGTACTTTGTTTTACAAAAAATACTTGAAGTTCGATTCTTGTAAATTATTTTTATGTTAAAAAATTTTGAATTAATTTTATTTTTTAATAAGACAAAAATACCTTATTTTTGAATTAATTTAATTTTTTAATAAAACAAAAATACCCAATGGCATTTTGATAATTTTTTTATATCCAAAATCAAAAGGATTCACTTCCCTCCCTTACCTTCGTTTGGCTCCGTCCCTTGATAACAAATTTTAACGACTAAATAATTTTGTCATCATAAAAATAAAATATTATTTAGTGATATACCTTATTGTCATAAGGTTGTCATGCGCGAATCATCACTATAACAATATTTAGTTAGCAACAATAAAAAGTTTTTTTATTACAAAATACTTTTAGTGCCCAATTTAGGACCCGTTTGAAGTGTCTAATTCTATCAAAACTCTTCAAGTTTTATCAAATTTTGTATTTTGAGTTTTTGATGTGTTACTCAAAAAGTTGAAAATTTTTGAAGAAAGTTGATGAGGTTAGAGATAATTGATAAAAATTAGAGTTTTTTTTTTTTTTTTTTTTTTTTTTTTTTTTTTTTTTTTGTGAAAAAAGTTAAATAAAATTGAAAAATTTTGTAGATAGTTTGTAAAAACTGATAAGTCAAACGAGGCCCTACTATGGAGGAAGAGATAGGCAAAAAGGTTTGGAGTTGGACTACTCTAACTCTATTTGAAGTAAGTGCTCAATGTTTAGACTAGTTGAAACTAATTAGCTAAATGTGTGTTGCTAGTTGGCAGAAGGGATAGGCAAGGGGGTTTGCTATTGGATTATTCTAGTTTAATTTGAAGTAAATGTAGAATATCATGGTTAACTGAAACTCATTAACTGAATAAGTACTTGTTATTGACCTAAAGATTGATATATGAGGCGCGTGCTGACCACCCAAAGAATTTGTTATCTCATAAAACTCGAAAGGTGTATAAAAAAATTTTCTCACCTTACAAAAAAAAAAAGTTAGTCTAATAAAAAGAGTAGTGCTATACAACTACAATAAGAATGATATACTCTCTTGTGAGACAATCATTTTAAATAATAAAGTTTACAAAATTGAATTTTATTATGTAAGTATTATTAATACGTCACTCTGTCTAAATAAAAATTCTAATAAAAAGAATTCATCTTCCAAAAGAAGGTACTTTTTTATTTTTTTTCTTATTTTTTTCACAATAAAAATAAAAATTATATTTCTTTCGGTGACCTATTTTTCTTTTTTTTTTTTTTTGGGTAGAACCCAGGCTTGAATTATGCTGAAAAATAGTCCAAAAAGAAGTGGTAACATGGTTTTAAAAAAAAAAAAAAACCTTATTGAAGGGAGGAATTGTGGGCTTTCAATTTTGACAATTTTGACACGCAAAATATGTTAATGGATGCCCCAGCATCTGCCTCCCAAAGCCCTAGATTTCGGCACCTTTGTAGGAGAATTTCCTTTCCTATGCAGTCTTTGTCTCGTCTCATCAGGGGGTGGCACTGACCTCACCTGTTGTCTTTATTCTCTTTCTCGTAGCACTAAAATCGTCTAATCGTAATAGTTTTTTTTTTTTTTTTTTTTCAAATAATATCCTTCTTTTTGAATCTTTTAATTTTTACTGATTTGATTTTGATCGTATCACCTTTTTCATGAGTGCATGGCCATCTTTTTTTGACAATGACGCACTTTTATGGTTACACACTTTGCAATAAAGCGAAAGCAAAGTCTATCCATGGTGCTTTGAAACGCAAAGATAAAAAGTGAATTTTATGATGCTTTGCTCTATGTACCAACACATCCAGTTCCCTGGCAGAGGATCCCTTCTTCTGTGGTATTGGTGTATTTGAAATTACATAAAATTGTATAAAGTTATAAAAATTATTATTTTGTATTTTATATAATGAATAAAAAATTTCTGTTATATTGGTGTACTTGAAATTATATAAAATTGTACAAATTATAAAAATTAATATTTTGTATTTTGTATAATGAGTAAAAAATTTAAATTTTATAATTTTATAATTCGTATTTATAAAAATTTATAAAATTTTATATATTTTTTTTAATTACTCCCAGCGTTGCCATTATCCAATTTTAGCACATAGTAAATAAAGATCGGGAGAGAGACAGTTATGGATATAGTTTAGATTAAGTTACTCCATGAGAATTATCTATACACGTATTAATATAAATTATTTTTATCATATAGAGCAATTATATTTTTATTTTTAATTGGAAGCTCCTTTTTATTAATTAAATAAAAATAAAAATGATATGTCACTAAAGATGATAACATCAATACATTTAGAATTACTTAATCTATATCAATAAAAATTAAGCCGTAAAAGTATAGCACCTGGATCAAGGTCTAATCTAATATATGACCGATCTTGATCCAAATTCAATTGTGTAATTTTTTTTAACGAATCTAAAAATATACATACATAACTATGACTAAAATCTCTTTTGCAACAATTACAGACTATGATAACTATGACTAAAATAAAATATTTTGCATTAGGTAAAAACTTATGCAGTCACGTATCAATTAAAAGTTGCTCTTTTGAGGGGGGAAAAAAAAAAAAAAAAGGAATGACTACCCTGACATTCCCTAGTCCTCGACCTGTATTTAAAGAGCAGTCCATTTTGGAGGAAAGTTAATGAGTCAGGATGCAATTCGCACGTTTTGGGTTGGTCAGGACAAAATACATGTTGTAAAATAGTATATAAGCTATTTGGTGGTCTAAAATGCTGTACCAACTTTAAACAGCCACCGAAGTTATGCCAAGCATATGCCCTTCGGGATTCAGATGATATTGTACCCAGTCCAAATCCATTAAAGTGGGACAATTAACGCTCATAGAAATGGAAATTTGAAGATAGTTTAAAGTGGGTTTTGAAGTAGATCATCAATCGTTGACTGTCTACTCATTCTCTTTGAACATTGAATCTATCTATCTATATATATATATATATATCCTCGTATAGTCGTATAGACTGATCGTCGGCGTGAATAACTGGCCATTAATTGATTACTATATAGTCAAATTCAGCATTCCATCCGCACGCTTCAAACTATAAGACTTGTTTATTTAAATATTTATGCATTCGTTTGGTTTGTTTTGTGCTTATTCGGTGAGATAATTGACTAGAATAATTCTAAGCAACATTTTGAACGTCTTTTATTTTTAAGAGGTGCGTTCCATTTTAATTATACTTGAATATTTAAATATATTATATAACTTTCTTGTTATGATAATAGTAAATAAATGACCCACGTACGTACAAGTTTCAGCTCATGTTTTTGGGAGGTTTCATATGTCTGCTTTTGGTACTAAAATTCCTCTTTAAACACAGAATTAATTCAAGAAGTGTAAATGCAAGATAAAATTTTTGGTTTACTTCCTAGTAATTACTCGAAATGCATGGTAAGATTTTGGGTTTGTTTTCCAGTGATCACTAGTTCGAGTTTCCTCAGAACTACTGAGGGTTTATCCGGTCGTTAAATTCAGGGCTCTCAGGTATTAATCGAGCTGCGCGCAAGTTGGTCCGAACACCTTGAGTTATCTTAAAAAAAAAAAAAAAGAATCATAATAGTAAAAGCTAAACAAGTTGTGCCTTTTGATCCAATATAGAGCCACAAGTTTGACACGCAATTGCGGCGGTTCAATTCACCGAACACAACTTTGTTAGGTCGGTGTCGATCATGATCAATTAATTAGGCTTAAGAATTTTCTCTCATGTTGAGGATACAATGCAACTTTGATGAGGTTTCTTACGCAAGCCAAGTTGTCTCCTTGGGAGGGTGCCATCGATCCTGTCTCCTATAGTCCTCTTCAATCCATTACTAGTGACAGTGGCCAACTTTTTTGACTAATTATACATACATATATTCCGGGATCATATCAATATTACTTTATTAAAGCAAATCTAAAGATACCCATGATAAAGACTAAAATGGAAGATAATCACCTATTCATGGATGGATCCATCTCACTAGATTCTTTAGTTATAAGAACACTTATCCTTCATTTTTTTTGGGG
>JAVXUM010000040.1:2956415-2967255 GCA_035590655.1 Pouteria glomerata
AGTAAATAACAAATCCCTAATATATAAGTAAATAAATCCCACATCTCTTATCATTTGCATAATTCAATATATGTATTTTATAGTATGAATTTTATCACTGATGAAACGGTTTTAATTATTTACTTGTTAGAAGTTGGCACATATTATGTGTGTGATTTTTATTAAAATTTTATTTTAATTAAAGAATTAGTAAAAGTAACTCAAATAGTAAATAATAAATAGTTAAGGGTATTTAAATAAATAATAACTAATTAAGGAGTATTTAAAGAAAATAAAAAATAAAAAAATAATGAGTAGTTAAATGAATTTATAAAAGATAAAAATATAAATAGATTAAATTTTTTAATTATGTGGTAGTTATAAAAATTTATTTTTCAATATTATTAAAATTATAGGCAATTATAAAGAATTTAAGGGAATTATACAAAAGAAGCAAAAATAAAGTTTCATGAATTCTATACTTCACTATTACCTCTAATGTTGTCTATGTATATTAGTAAAGATTAAGGGTTTATTATTCATTTATTTTATTAGTAATGTCTATATAATAAAATAGTACGATTTTTAAAAATATTTCTCTCATAAAACTAAGATTTAATAGTTAAAAATTATCTTTTATTTCATTCACCGATTGAGATCAATTTCTATTTTAGCTTCTCACTCAATTCTTAGTTTAGTGGGTTCTACTACCATCTATTTTACAAAACGGCCATATTTTTGTTTTGGTGGATCTACTACCTTCTATCTCACAAATTGGATTAGATATTTTAAATTTCACCATATTTCAAGGTTAAGGTGGAAGTCATATACAAATCACTACCAACTTAAATTTCGTCCAATTATAATTTTTAAAAAATTGAATATTTCAAATTAAAACACTTATTTTTTTTTATATTGCTTATCAAAAATAAATTAGAGAGAGACACTAAAATACATGTACTGCCTGTTAGGATCGAAAGTTAAAAAATAAAATAAAATAAAATAAAACCGATAGATTATCATAAGTTTTTCGATTTAAACTTCTTATTTAAAATTTCAACTACATAAAAAACTTAATAACTTATTTCTAATATTATTTAGAATGCAATAAGCATAAGTTATTGCTAGTGTAAGATAAGATAAGAGGAAGGGTTTTTTTTTTGTATTTGCAATTTATAGATAAGATATATTTGATATATATGTTGACTGATTATCTTTAATTGATTGTAGGTTAAGCAAAAAGAATAACTATTTTAAATATAAAAGATAAATTGTTAAATTTGATTAATCCTGAATCTAAATTTTTAAAGCATATCTTTGGTTTAAAAATAATAATAAATAAGTAAATAAATAATTAATTAATTGTCTCAACAGTACAATATTAAAATGCCGTTGGTTGGTTCTGGCCATTTCACCGAACAGCAGCTATCAAATCTCGCTTGGACCCCAGCTACGTTTGGTGGGAAAAGTTGCTCTAGTCTGTGAGTTCAATTTGAATTCTATACTATTGTGTAATACCGTTATCATGTGGTATTGTGTATATACATATTTTTTTTCCGAAAGATTTTCTTATCAAAATTATTCATGATGTTCGAAATTATTTTTTTATTAAATTATAATTTTTATCTCATTTTATTTTTTATTAATCAAACATCAAAAATAATAATTTTTCGTAGAAAAATATTTTCACAATATGTCAAATTTTATATTTTATTTCAAAATATTACTTGTCTCCAATCCTCCTATTTGTAATTAGATGTTATTAGATGTTATCTTGGTGTTATATATTATGCACTGGGTCTAGTTCTTTTGACACCAAATAAATAAATGAACAATCAAAATCCGTTAATCATGATGGTCATGAGAGTGCCTCTTAGTTTCGTTGCATAGTTTGGATGTTGAAAAATTCAACTGTCATGTCCTTAATTTTGTAACCCGAGATTTAAGTTATGGGAATGTGAGAATTAATTTAAATAAAATAAAAACATAAATTAATATTTAAATTATAACAAATATTCAATCAATGCATCTATACTTGTTCTTCATTTTCGTGTAAAATAATAAACAACAGCATAGATAAGCAAAGGCTATGCATCAATAACCAAATGCAAAGATTTACACGGCCACCATGGTAATCATTAAAATATTACAAGTCTCTTAACACAATCACAAAGTTTGGAACCTATATTTTTTGTAACACAAATAAAAATATAATAACTCAAATACAAATACTAAAATAACTCTAAATTAACCTTTAATCTCAGTTCAATTCAGAATGACTGCTCACAGCTCTCGAGGAATTATTTATAATATCGAAGCGGTGTGGTCCAACAAGTAGGACCATGTATATGGTGTACGAGTATATGTATTCAAGTCAATAATATAATTCACAACATTCTCAAAAAAATAAATTATATTTAATGCAAGCACAATGGTTAATACAATTCTTAATCTCTGTCTACCGCTATCATTAGCTTGGGATAGGTGACAGTTAATAAAACACAGTAGGTCACCAATCAAATAGTTTTATACTCATGGCAAAGATATATATTAATGTAACACTGATAGGAAACCGTGTTATATTTCCTAACACTTTTGCTAGAGAACTTTGTTTCACACCTAATTAGGCATCAATTTTATAGTACTCAAACAGGATCTGCTTGTAGTCTCAAGAATTATCTTATAATATAACTCAGGATTAACATTCCAATACCAATAACTAATCTTTAGTTATATATAGCGATTGGAAGTTATTTATTATTTTAGAAATTTTATTTTATCCTTTTTACAAAACAATTGATCTTGTTTTTACATATGACTGTGCCTTAATCAGCACATCGGATTAGTTTTATAAGGGCATTTGGCCGTCGCAATTTTTAGTAACTTTTGATAATTTTTTATATTTTTTTGTGAGTAGTAATTTTTGGTGTGTTTATGAATAAAAGTGAATTATTAGCAACAAAGTATAACTTTTAAGTGTTTGGTAACATTGTTACTGTAACAGAATAAAAAAGTGGCAACTTTTATATGTTTGATAAAATTTTTACTGTAGCAGAACAAAAAAATAAAAAAAAGTGAGGTCCGTTGTAATAATGATTTATTGTAGCAGTTCAGAAAAGTGAAAAAAATGTGATTTTATTAAACGGTAAATTATTGTAGTAACTCAATTTTTGATAATTTTTTGTATTTTTTTGACTCCGAAACGGGCTCTATATCTCTCTAATCTCGTTATTCAGTCTTCACTTTCTCTCTCTTTCATTTGCAGCATAAGGAAGAAGAAGAAGGAGAACGTAAAGAAAGAAAGTTAAAAAAATGAAAAGAAGACTGGACTCTTGACCTAATTTTCTAATCCAAACACAAGATCTATGTCTAATTCTAATTTAAGAAAATAAAATAAATTTTACAATTCGGATCAAGTTTCAAATCTAAATATTTAAGGTCTCATTTAGTTTATTTTTCTATTTTTTGTTTTTAGTTTTATTTTTATTTTTTATTTTGAGTTCATTTTTTATTTTTAATTTTGAAAACAAAAAAAAAAAAACAGTTTAAAGTACATTTGATCACTTGTATTTTCAAATTTTATTTTAGAAAATAAAAAATAAGTTTACACATAAAATAAAAAAATGATAAAAATTCATTTTGAGTATTTTTAACTCAAAATAAGGAAAACATAACATTTTTTGTTTCTATGTTTTAGAATTTTCAGAACATAAAATACAAAAAATAGAAAATAAAAATAAAAAATCAAACCAAATACCACCTAAATGATCCAAAAATCTCAATAATTGACCGAAAATAACTATCGAGTTCTACACCAACTTTCTGTAGTGAAATAAGGTTGCCGACTAATGTCACAAATTTTCCCAGACAATACCATATAAGAAAATGAAGCCAAAAAGAAAAATATATATTTTGTGCAATGTTTTGAGTTTTCCGGGTCTTTCTGTATTTAGTGTACTTCACAACGAAGGTCTTTCTCTATGTCATAGTTAATTAGTTTTACTTCTGATATGATGTTATCCATTAATTTTCTTTACTTTATGAATGTAAAAAATAATTACCTAGACCATATCCTAGCAAGGCTGGTCCTCACTGAAAGAATATGAATTAAAATACTCTGCATAAAGCTATGTACATATATAAATAACTCTATTCTTTAATTTTCACTTTGCTGCTACTGCTATTTTACGCTTCATGCGCATGGCAACGTATAAAATCTCCCTAACATATACCAGTGCTGGTTAAATATTTGAAAGAATGATTCAAAATAACCTTACTTAAAGTTAGTTAATTAGAAATGGTGGCACTGCATGCCTCATATGACCAGTCAATAATTAACCATGAATCTACTCCACCTCCAACTCTATACCGTCGATTGTGTATCTATAGATTTAAAATTAAGAGATTTGATGTTAATTATTTTAAAAGAATTGCTCAATTATAATGTTATTAATTTGGATATAAATTTTATAAAGAATTTTTTGATAATCTAATATGATAAATTTGAAATTAACACAAAAAATAATTATTTAAATATTTTAAAGTTGTAACTTCAGCATTTTAAGCATCGGTCACACCACCAGTTTATTAATTATAAATTATTAAAATAATTATTATTAAAACTTTCATATTATTACATAACTAATTATTTCGCTTATATTTGAATTTAATACAATAACCTTATTTCTCATTTCTGGTGCCCGTGCATTGCACCTGTCGTATTCAGGTAGCTGTAGAAACTCAACACCGTCACAAAATCACATGCTTTGCCGTAATTTTCTTTGAACATCATAAACTTTTCAATTTACCAGTTTTTTTTTTTTCAAATATATATATATTTATATATTTCCGGACGGCGTTATATATAAGACTAATCTGGGCTTATTTTTCTTATTCATAGTTGACTTTAAAAGAAAAGAAAATAAAAATAAAAATGTACTGATATTTTTGCTCTCTTCAACATTGCCGACTTGGCTTTATCAAATGTTATCACGGATGTAAGTAGTGACGAGGGATTCATCGATCCTACTAAAAATAAAATTTAAAAAATATATATATATATATAATTTTTAATATATTTTTTATAAATTTCACTTTTATTTTTTGTCAAGTACACTTAAATTACATTCTCTCTCTATCTCCCGACCCCACACAGAAAAAATACCACACTTAGGTCTCTCTCTCTATCCTATTTTCATCCAGGATGTTTCGTGACTGAAACTTTGCTATCTCTGTCTGGTGTGGTAATTAAAAGGTACATCTAATTTTTCATGAATGTGTTTTTGATGGTCAACATATGAAAACTGAAAGCATGCAACATATACCTACCACAGCATGAAACTTCCCAAAAAAAAAAACTCATTAAATTCTTGAGGAATAATTAATTTTTTATCAGTAATATTAATAATTCCCCTCTTGAGTAATTGAATGTTAATTTTATAATTAGAAACGAAATAAAAAATGCAAAAAATTATGCATATGAAAATGAAAGATTAACAAATATATAATCCTATATATAGTACATTTTATCTCTTTAATTAAATTTTAACTCCACGGCAAAATAGATTTTAAAAGTTGACCCCATAAAATATTTGAACTAAAAGCGGCCACTGACTATTCCAAAGAATACATAAATATATATATATATATAGCGCTACTGAGTTAATAAATGGCGGGTATAAACATAGAATAAATATATATATATCTATATATATAGCCGACTAAGAAAATAAATGGAGGGTAAGAACGTAGAAAATAACCCAGGAAAGACGATGATAATATATATAAAAGAATATTATTGTAAACTCTCCGGCTCCCATCGTTTTCCTTACTTCTTTTTTTCTGTTGTCAACTTGTTTTCATGAAGAATGTTAATTAAATGGAAGGAAATGCATTATTAATTCGATAGAACGGCTATAGAAGGCCGCATATATATTATTTTTTTACTCTAGCAACCCCTCCGCCCGAAGGTTTATTTGACTTTAAAAACGTCCAATTAATTCCCTTAAAATAATCTTAAACCCTTTCGGCTTCCAATTAAGAAATAAACATGTTAGCTTAATTTTGACATTGGCCCTTGCAAACACAGAAGCGTTAATTAGAATTTAGAATTCGGTCAACAGACATTAATTGAAATACAGTTATTTATCAGAAATTATATAAATTAGTTGAAGTTTAAAGAAATCGGGAATATCCATATTTGAAAATTTGCCTAAATTAAATTTCGGCCGTTTGAGGAAACACCATTGGACAGCCATTGATTCATAAACGTAAGCACTTAAGTAAGTTGATTGTGAATATATGTTAAAATAAAAAAATAAAAAAGTTTGATTCTTTCAACACCAAATTTAGTTAATTAGTAGCTAGGCACCGAGCATGTGCACTCTAATATATTTATGCATGGGCATGCAGCACATATGATATATAGTCTACACACATATAGACTATATACACACACATATATATATATATATAAAATATAGACTATATGTTCAATATTTGATTTCCTTCATATCTCAATCAGAAGTATTTTGTAAGCATCGTTCAGGACGTCGTATATAAGTAATAAGTAACTACCTCAAGTGATTAATTAAGGAGAGAATTAGAAAGCAAAATGTAGGCCAGCTGGTGGCAAGCTAGAAGCTGTCATCAATAATTATATTTCTCCAACTATTACTCAATCTACATGCAATATTAATTTCTCTTTCTTAACAAGCTTATTTTTAGAGAGGCAAATGGGGTGGCTGCTGATGGTTTAGCTAAGTTGGGTGCAAAAATGCTTTTTCTGGCTATTTTTTGGTTCCTCCTTTGCAGCTTCCTGCAAGTGTCAATGTTTTCCATATGCTGCATGCTTCTGTAACCATCCCATTTGTTGTTAGCTTCCTCAAGGCAACAGAACTCGTCAGCATTCATGAATAATGCATATATATATATATATAAGCAATGTATCTCTCTATCCACCCCTCTCACTTTCCTCATTTCTAGAAGCTCTCTCTCACCTTCATTTTACGAACCAAAATGTCAAACTTCCTTATTTTCGGAGAGTGGGACGTAAGGAAGATACATGTGCTCAATTTCTTTTTTTTTTGTCAATCTTTGACATAGAAAAATCGTTATCGACTGGTCGAGGTGCTGACCATCCCGGCTCATGGGTCATAGGTTTAGTGTTATAAAAATAAACTCCTCTTTGCATGCTACGTTAAACTTGAATAACATTTAACATTCAGGATTTACGTACTTACATATTATTATTTTTTTATGATTAATTACATGATTTTTTTTTAATAAATATCTATTTATTTTTATCTCTAACATTTTAATCATAAAAAATTAATAATTTTATTTTATTATTCATGAGCATCTTTTCTGTCCACAAATTCTTATTTCAAACACAACATAAAAAAATCAAAATAATTATTCTCGAAGTATAGTCAACTCCAATTTTTTCATTAAATAAATATCAAATATACTTTAAGTTAAAATTCTATATATGCAGCAGAATAATATGATTTAACTGTGAGTTTATTATTTAAAAAAATAGTATACTATAATTTTATTACAATAAGCCCACCATTATAGTATTCTACTACAATGAAGTCATTCGATTGAACACTGATCCCGTAGAATTGGAAAAAGGGCAACACGATCAATGCTGTAATATACTATCACTTAATTTTTCCACCATGCCACCATGCATGATTGGACCTTAAAGACAGTATGGCGCAAAGAAAATATTTCTTTGCCTTTTCACTAATTAAATACAATTATTTAGTTATTATTCTTAAAAATATAATTTTTATTCTCTTGGCATTTGTAATTACTACATCGTTATGCATTAAACAAATAAGGTCAGCCACTTTCATGCATTGATCCCACAGATCTTCTGTCCACGAGTGTAGCGCTTTTGAAAACATAATTTTTAGTTAAAAATTATTAGTTATAATTTTTTATAAATTTGATAAAATAAATTATAATTTTTAGTAACTTTTTAATTATAATATTTGAGTGTTTGGTAAAATTTTTAATAATTTTTAACAATTTTTGGTTGTTTATAGTAATTTTTTTTTGTAATTTTTAACAATTTTTGTGTATTTGGTAAAACTTTTAGTAATTTTTGAGTTAAGCAAATTATTATAACAAAGTAAAAAAGTAATAAAAGTTAATATTTTATAATTTTTAGTAATTTTTTTATACTTTTTTGTGCTACCAAATGCGAGCCTACATAATAATTGAAATCTTGTCTTAAGCATGCGTTGGGGATTTTCATTTATTTATTTATTTCTCGTTAGCCAAACAGATCCCTCACTTGGCTACTCTCTGCAGGGATATGGTCAGACCATTGTTCCAATATAAGGATAGTCTTATAATTTGTTGCTATTAGAATTAAACAAAATATATATAGATGGAGAGAGAGAGAGAGAAGCATAGCAATCTTGGAGTTAGCTGGGCACAGCCTTCACATATGCATATTTAATTCTCTACCTGGATAAGATCAAAAACAATGATAGGTATCTTCTTGTTTTAATGTGAAATAATTTTACTCATATTTTAAAAAAAAATATTTTTTAAAGTATGAATAAATGTATGACTGGAAAAACAGTACGAATAAATGTATTACTGGAAAAATATTTTACATTAAAATGAAGAATAAATATCAAATACCATGTGAATGAGAATTTGAAGATCAAATATCAACCCCAATCTTAGAAATCAAAATATTAGAACAAATACGAGTATTTAAACATGGAACTGCATGTCATACACAGGAAATAGACACGAAATCAACTTCATTACATATCCCAAAACATTCATATGCCCCTTCTAGCTGGAGCTTCATGTTCTTCTATGGCCTACGCAAAGGAGTTTCAATTATAATTTGAAAAATATTGGAGACTTCAAATATAGCCCAACCCATTTTTACAGCGTATATAAGGCGGAAAGGATCGCAGCCATCTCCAAATGTGTCCTTAATCTTAAATGTAAGATTTACAAACTTTTATCTTAAAAACAAAATTTAGTATGAATAAATAAAAACTCAAGCAAGAATTCGAATCTCTGAAAAAAAATAATGCTCGTTAAATAAATTTGATACAAAAACTAGATAATGGCTTAGATAATGATTTTCAACATGTCATCCCACGTCATTAACAAAGCTTAATAAAATCATTCCACATCATTAATGTATATTAGATGTGTTTGGTATGATAAAAAATGAAATAATTTGTGAATTTGTAATTCATACAGTGAGATAAAAAGTGAATAATTTTTAGAGATTTTCAGAATTTTTTAATATTTTCTAACAAAACAAACACCTCCATTATCACAATTGATTCGAATTGAGTCAAACACATGACAATTGACAAAGCTTAAAAAAATTAACAAAAATTCTTCTTTTATTTCGACCTAAGATCAATTCTAAACCCAAATCAGCCTCATTAATTTTTGGGCCAAATTTTCACACATGGTATAGATGGCAAAAAGAGGTGACTGTGATTGTATGTCCCAAGGTTTGATTACAAACTGATTTTGGGAGTCCGATACATTAAATTCTATGATCTATCCATCTATCTATACAAATATTGACCTGAGAAATTAAAGAGAAGGAAAAGGATCGAGCAACTATTGGAGATAGAATAAGAATATCTTTTTGGAGTCTTATGCTACAATATATAGAGAGAGAGAGAGTTGACAAAGAATTGGAAGATTTCGCAATTGATAGTGCAACTTGAAACACTGTATCAATGTATGGTGTGACCCGTCACCAAAATGTGCGCATCTCTACATGTTATTTTTTTTTTTTTTGGATATATGAACGCAACAGTTCAAAAATAAAGGTGTATGCTCTGTATATTTATTAATTTGGAATCATTGTATTTGTTTGCTTATCTTATTTTATAACAAACAGTGCGTACGGACACAAATACCCAAAAAAAAATCTACACAGAGATATCCAGAAAATTTTCCACACAAGGAATTTTTTTTCTTTGAATTAATTAACCTAAACCTCAATTAATGATGAAAAACCATTCTTAGTAGCGACTGTCATAACCACTGCATGTCAGAATGTAATTCGAATCATGCAAAGCGCACACAATTGTCCAAACTATGTTGTACGTAGCCACCTATAATTTAGGGGTTGTATATATATATATATATTAATTTTCTAATTTTTGAGAGCTATATATATCGCTGTTGTAAGGAAATTATTTTTACCAAAAGTCAGCTAAACCTTTTCCGATGCCAAAAGTACTTAATTTCGAAGTCCTTTATTCCAATATTCTGTACCATACTTCCAAAAGTCAAATTATATTTTTTAGACGGAAGTGAAAAAAAAAAAAAAGTCAAACCACAAAAGTAACGCATAGCATTTTGATGACCTGTCTTAATTTTAGAATCTCTCTTTTTCGTGCTAACATATTGAAAACAAGTACGAAGAACGTTAAAATTTTGATATTGTGAAAAACTATATGGTATGTATGAATTGGAACGATATTGTGAAAAACTATATATTTCTGGAAATTGTTTATGTTCTTTTTACAACAATAACAAAAAATTTGAAAAAAAAAAAAAAAGTATAACAAGGTTGAAGACATTGTGGAAGAACGCAACTACTTTGGTACAAATTTTGTACAATAAATCAAATAAAACCAACATATAAAAAAAAAAAAAAAAAAAAACTGTATTTTCAATCCTTGGCAGATATTGGAAAGAGTACTTAGAACCTTTTATATATATATATATATATGCCAGCTTGATATTGAGAATAAACTAATTAAATCTAATTCAAGTTTAGAAAGGTTGTTACTTGGTTTTTGTCTTTACTCCTGAGGTATAGGTTAGTTGGTAAAAAGGCGAAAGTGAG
>JAVXUM010000040.1:2968948-2983110 GCA_035590655.1 Pouteria glomerata
TCTTCTTCTTCTTCTTCTTCTCTTCTTCTTCTTCTTCTTCTTCTTCTTTTTTTTTTTTTTGATTAAGGAGAGGAGGATAGTTAATTGACCAAGTCTATATATGTATATATTAATTTTTGTTTGTGCCAATGACACGCAAAGATAAAATTTTAACCGTTAATAAATAAAATAAAATTTCAATCGATAGATCAGTGTATATATATTAAATTCATGAGCAGATTTGTTATATAAATATATATATCAAATTTTGAATTCACTGGAATTAGCCAAAATTCCCTAGATAGCCTTGACCAATCTAAAATAAAAAAAAAAAAAATAGAAAGCCTCTTTCCCATCTCTCTCTATTTTTTACAAAAAAGATAAAAAAAAAATAGAAAAGGGTTAAACAAATAATTATTAGCACCTCCTAAACTAAATCACCACCAAATGGACAAGAATCTTCCTTGATTTCAGCTTTGAGTGGCTTGTCTTTCTCAATTTCTTTGCTGTCATCAGCAACAGTAACGACTATGGCACCGGTCAGCAGCTGTCTAGCCCTGTCGGCCTGAGACTCCCAATTTGTCCGACCCAAAACCACCAACATGGTCACCACACAAGAGCTCTGCGCGGCCAACAGACCCAACCACAGCCCCTCGAAGTCCAACCCCGCAAAGAACCCTAACCCCACAGCCACCGGCATTCCAACCAAGTAGAAGCAACCCAAGTTAATGTTTGCTCCGACCTTGGGTCTCGCTGTTCCTCTCAACACTCCACACCCAGTTGTTTGTGGGCAGTTTCCGAGCTCGCACAAACCAATTATGGGAAGGGCAATCGATGTTAAAGCTATAATTTCATTGTCACGGGTGAACATAGTAGCCCACGTGTTTCTTACCATGGCTGCGAAGAACAGAGCCGAAAATCCCAACACGAAGCTGCAACACAGACCTACAATGGCGGCGCGCTTTGCCTTTGCTGGGTGGTTCGCACCCAGTTCGTTCCCGACCCTCGTGGATATGCTGAAGCTCAGAGAAGATGGGAATATGTAGATGAGTGCAGTTGTTTGGATCAGAATACCCATTGAAGCAACTGTGGCTCTTGGGTTGATTAACAACCCACAAAGCAAAATCATGATTTCGTACCACCACCATTCGAGGCACACCGAAATGCAGCTCGGAATGGCCAAATTCAATAGAGATTTCCAACCTCTCAGGCACTCCATGGAAACCCCTTCCCAGGTTTTCTTGTGTATCCCAGAGATCAGTATGTAGATGATTAATAAAAAGACGAGATTGGAGTTAAACAAAACGCTACTAAGAGCAACACCTTTGATTCCTAGACTAAACTTCGAGACGAGAAGAAAATTAATTGGTATGTGGAGAAGGGTTGTTAGAGAAGCGCAAAATGTAAGGGGTAAAGTTACGGATTGAGTTCGAAGATAGATCCGTAATGGGTGTAGAAGAGACTGAGCTAAGAGGTCAGGAAGAGAGTACAAGAGGTAAGATTGGGCTTCTGTAGCTATAGATTCATCTTGGCCGCAAAAGAGAAGAATTTTCCTCATATTAACCCATAGAAGAGCTATAGGAATAGAAGCGAAGAAGAGCAAAAGCACAGTCCTCTGCAGAGAAATGCCAAGCAGGGTGTGTTTCTTGGCACCAAAAGCTTGGCCACAAATTGGCTCCATGCCCATGGCGAGACCGGAGAGAACAGAGTAGCCGGTGATGTTAGCGAAGCCGACGGCGAGGGAACCGCCGGCCAAGGCGAGCTCGCCGAGACGGCCCAGGAAGAGCATGGAGATCATAGAGCGAGAGTAGAGCAAAAGTCCGGTGAGTATCATTGGGAGAGCTATATTGGCTATGGACCTAACTTCTTTAATGGCGAGGGAGAGATGGGTTTTTTTGTGGGGGTCCTCCTCCTCCTGGGTTTGGTTTGTTAGTTGGGTTTGTTTCTTCCCTGTTGGGCTTTTGGGGATCAAAGGGGAGTACATGTCGGGTTCCCGGCCCTCGCTGGAGCGCTTGCAAGGTTGAGAGTCAGGTAGCTGGCACATTATTGCTCTGTCTTGTCTACAGATTGCAGATACAGAGTGATAGATACAGAGATCTATATATATATAGACAGAGAGAGAGAGAGAGAGAGAGAGAGAGAGAGAGAGAGAGAGAGAGATTTGTTTCGGGGGTTGGAGAAGCTAGAGGTGGTGGGCTTTTATAGGCTTGTTTGGGGGACGGCCGTGGTTAGAAACTGTTGAACAATGTTTAGAATTAAGGATTTTTGTTTTTAGAGTTGTTTTGTGAGCTTAAAAATTAATTTTTTATTTTTTATTTTATATAACTTTTTTACTAAAATTATTTTCCTTTTTAATAATTTTTAAATATGTTGTTTGCAACCATAAAAAAGCTAAAAATGCCTTAAAATCGAAAATTTTACGTACTTATAAAAAATAATTTTTTAATAAAAAATTAGCTTACTTTAACTTCAAGGTAAATTTTTTCAATTTTATTTTGATAAACGCAAATACCATACTTTTAAAAACTAATAAAACAAAAAAAAAGAAAAAAAAAAAATCAAATTTTAGCTCATTACCATCGGCTAGCTTTGGAAGGAAGTCCTTGTCTTGTTGTGACCGGCGAGCATACGACCTCAATTTGTCCGTTGTGGGTTTGTCACGGAGAGCAACTGAGAAGTGGGAGGAGGGTCATGAATTTAATGTTTTTTTTTTCAAATTTCAACTAAGATCGACAATGAGAATTTAAAATCTAGAACTTTTGTTCGTCTCTCAAGAACTAACCTAAGACTAAAATGCCGTCAGTTAGGCAAAATATAATCCCATTAATTAACTCACGGAAAAATGGGGTTTTGGACGGTCATGCACAGATTGATTTGGCAATGACCAAGACCCAGAAAGGCCCAATTCGTGCTGCCTCTGATCCACGAAATTAATGTGAAATTAATGTAAAATTAATTGAGGATTAAGATTTTGCCAGCCAGATTTTTGTTATTACGTGGCGGGACGGCATGGCAGTTGCCCAACTTTTGTTTTTTTTTTTTTTTTTTTCTTTTTTTTATTTTTTTTTTTAATGGATGTCGCTTGTGATGAGTCCAAAGAAGCCGCCATTGATTGACAATCGCACCGTTGTATTTTTGTTGCTGACTGTAAAAAGAAAGACTCAACCGGAGATATACGAGAGAATAGGGTCGGGGACGTTCCTCGAACTAACCACGTTTTGTCTAGAGCGAGGTTTCGGATAGATTCACGATTCGTTTGTCGTAGAAGTTTAAGCAGAGATTAGCTGATGTCAAAGGCTCATTGGTGGTGGTGGTGGTGTACAACTGTAATTAAAGGATTTGTTTGTGATCAATTTGATTAGCCTGCCTTTTAACTATCATCGCGACCCCCGTCTTTCTTCTCTTATTAAACGCGTCAGTTGCTTTAACCTTATTGTTTTCTGTGATTCATGTGAACTTGGCAGTCCAAATTTTTGATAATTCAGTAAATTTTGCTTGTGGCCTAAATAAATAATATTTCAATCAAAAAAAGATAAAAAAAATTCCATATGACTCGGGACGTGTTTGATTAATTAAAACTTGATCAAAAAGTACAATAAAAATTTAAAAATTTAACATAAAAGTAATATGTGATAAAATTTAATTAAAAAATATAAAAAATAATTAAAAAATTAGTAATTTTTAGTTAAAATTTGTCAACTAAACACGATTTTAATATATCTAACGAACCGTATTTTATGTCAATCAAAAATAAATTTTTGATCCTCTAATATTTTAATGAGCTAAATTTTAAATTCTTTTAAGATGATCCGGTAGTAAATTAGAGAAATAAAATAAAATAATCATATGAATAAGATATTCACATCCAATATTATTAAATGGATTTTAATTGGCCTTTTCGAGCCATTAATCCTTTCATCTGATGAGAAAGTGCTTGTCAAAAACTGGGACCCCGAAGTCTACTTAAATAGGGACAATTCGAATTGCCTTCGGTGGACCAAAAAATAAAAACTTAAAAATAAAAAAAGAGGGTAGAAATTTCAACAAAGAGACTACGACTCTTGCGAGTTTGCATGGAAAGGCTTTTCTTCATAATCACTCCACTTGATCCAAAGATTACGATCAGTTCCCATTTCATGAGAGCAAAGCACCGACACTGTTCTTAAAAGATCTGACCAACACTGTAGCAATTTTGAAACTGATCATACAACGGTCGTTTTTTCTTTGTTTTCTTAATTGTTTATGGTTCCTTGGTGTTACACTGGAGGGAACATTCAAACCTCACCGTTTGATCCTTTGATCACAAATCATGATGAGGTCTAGAGGGTCTAGTGTGGTTGGGGGTTGATCATAAAGACTTCTAAACAGCAGCGCATTTAGCGCCTTGAAGTTTATGTTTCAGAATTGAGATCATTAATTTGACTTCGTTCGATTTTAGTATAAAACTTTGTTCGGTAGTTGTCCAGTTGCATTACTTGATTTTAGTAGTTTTTTTCCCCCGGTGTCGGCACGTAAATTCAAACCTAAGAAAAAATTGAGGGAAAATGGCTATCTTCAACCAACCTCACTTATGAACTAGCTTTGCCGATAAACCCTAGGGGATTTGGAGGTAGGTTAAAAGTTAAAATACCCACCAACCGAACTTCGATTTTTTTTTTTTTTTTTTTTGGGGTTCACGTTGGTTATGCAAACAGTTCTCGATATTCATGCAATTAATTTTATTTTTATTTCATCTTAAGGGTTAAAAAATGGCGCATTTCAAGTCGTAATCTAAAACGTAACCAAAAATGGGAAAAAAATGAAAAAGGACAAAATTAATTACCGTGGTTTTGTTTGATAAAAACCAGCTCTTGTTTAGATCGTTCGTTACACTACATATCCAGTATTAATTCCTAGTCTTCATCAAACTATCTATTCATGGTACTTGGCATTTAGTTGTCCTAGGTATAAAAACAAAAGTCAATTGCACAGTTTCCCATCAGACGATGAACTTAATGAAGGACTGACAACCTTGTATCCTGGGATGGAATAATCCAATAACATTCTGATTAATCCATAGAAACTTAACTATGATCGCGTTGTGTCTTCAGTAAAACCCAAAAAGGATAGAAAATTCAGCATATCAGAAAAGCACAAAAATTAGTTGTCTCTTCTCAAGAATGTGAACAAAAACCGTATGTATACGTAATAGACTGCGTCATCTTACAACGATATATTCACTTTCATAAAATCTTGTATCAACATCCCATCGACTATGGCCAGTCTTGTAATTGTGGATATAGTTAGGATCTTGTACCCGCCTAGGCCAAGAGAAGTGATGTTCTCAAGATTAAGTTCTTAAAGTCTCAGTCTCATGTATCTACAAACTAATTATCCAATAACATAAATAATTTTTAAAGTGAGAGAGCCATAGCTCTATGAATACATATAGAGAGAGAGAGAGAGAGAGAATATTCAACACGAGGGCATCCTTATCTAATGAGGGTATCCTTATCTGAGGTGATGAATAGTAGTACTCGATGATATCTGTTAAATTTTATGTTAAATGTATTGTGTCATCTATAACATAACTAAATCAATTTTTTGAAAAATTTCTTAAATTTTAAGTTTAATTAAATGTATAATAATTTAAAATCAGACACAATACCATACCATTAGATTGGATTGTGCCCACCAAATAAATTGATGACGTCATGGGGCGCGCTAATGTTCTCTGATGGAGGTATGCTTTGTCTCACTTAAGCCCTTTCAAAGTTAAGAGAATGATCTAAATGTTAACACCACCTTTTGACTGAATTGTTTTCTTCTACAAAAGCAATCTTTTGATTCTTGTCTTTTGTTTTGTCCCTGTTTACACAAGTAAAGACACTTTTAGTTTGGGTTGTTCAGCGGGAAAAGAAGAAGGGGTGTGAATGCAGAGATTTTTCTTTCTTTCTTTCTTTCTTTCTTTTTCTTACTTGGTCCAATGTGTCGGTGTGATTTGGGTTTAATTATCCTTGACACGTCGCCATTTTACATGTGTATATGCCAATGCATTCACTGTTGTTGATCAGTTTCAATAACTTTTTTGCTGTTGGTTTTAATTGACGAACGGTAGAGATTTTTAACTTTTTTTTTTTTTTTTAAATTTCTCAATCAATTAATGATATTTGTCAAGCACGTGATAGTAAATTGCAAGAAATCTAGTACCTAAGCAAAGCGTTAACTTGCTGGGAATTGCACAGAGGCGTACAAAACAGTTAAAAACTCACTGGCAAGATCGCTAGATAACTGGTAGCTATTACAGAAATATTGCAGTAATGCATAACTAATTTTTAAACCTTTTTTTTTTTTTTTATTGTTGATGAACATAGACATCATCAAAAAATAAAGTATCATTTGATATACTTGTTTTAAGTTTATTTTTTATTCTAAATTTAAAAAAAAAAAAAAAAAAAAATCAAAACGAATTTGATCATTTGTATTTTTAAAATCCATTTTAAAAAACAGAAATAAGTTTACACATGAAATGCAAAATGATGAAAAATTATTTTGAGCGTTTTTAACCCAAAATAACAAAAATGTCAAAACATCAAAAATAAAAATATCAAACCTAATACATTTTCCACTTTTTTTGTTTTGAAATTTTCAAAATATAAATCATATAAAACAGAAAATAAAAAATAAAAACAAAAAATAAAAATACAAACTAAATACCACCTAATGATTAGAATTAGCTAATCAGATAGTTTCAACTAACACACCAGTGTGTCCCCACCATGGTCAATGCTACATACTCTAGCATTAACGAAAGATTAAAAAAAAAAAGAGAGACAGATTTTTACAATTTCATTTCCCTCGTGCCATTTGTGCTAGTCATCCGATGGTACACTTACAAGTCTGAAATTGGACCCTCCACTCCACCTCGGCTACGTTCATGTGTGCACTTAAGCAGAGGATGATAGTAGTAGTACAAAGCACCATGAGATAATTGAAACCTGTCTCCGAGATGACGCAAACCTTTTTTAACTCTTCTTATGAAAACAGTGGGGGCGTGGGGCTCTCTGCTGCTTCTTGCTATATTGGCCTGGCAACTCCTGGTTAAAGTGGCATCCACAACTCTCTCTCTCTCTCTCTCTCTCCCTCTCCCTCCCCCTCCCCCCCCCCTCCCTCGGATACTCAGCTGTATACACGCAAATACACAAAAAAAACTTGACCATTTAACTTTATGTCTGTGTCCTTTCATTAGTTTATAATATGGCATCCATCATTGCAAATTTGCAATAAGACCCACCTTCATTCCTTTCTATCTTTTTACATAGAATTTCCAAATAGCGCTGCGGAATGACAGGTTGATATCTTATCCAGGGTTGTAAGTCCATACATTGTAATTTTTTAGTTGCCAATGAAGTAATAGTTTGTTTTCTTGTTGGTCTAAAACATGAATTAGTAATAAGTTTGTTTGTGGAACTAGTGGGGTATGTAAAGCTGAAAGCTTTGCACTGACAATATGACCAACCTGCTTGCAGTGGACAGCGATTCATCAACGTCGTGATTTGATGCACTCTATGAGGGGAATATCCATACATTTGAGAGGAGAGAGAGGAGGGGACCGGACGACTGGGACTGGAGACCTGATTCAGGAGTCTGTCCCACTCAATGGGGGGCCAGTTTCCCATCCATTGCCTGCTTCAAAGAAAACAACACACTCTGATCAACTTTCGCAGCGCAATGTCTCTTAACTCCCACGTCTGAGACTCTGCCCCCTCTCTTTATCTCTCTCTTTCTCTGTGCACTGTTGTTGCTCATCTGAGACACTGCCACAAAGTGCCGACCATTTATTGGATTAGTCCTCGTCACAATCGGTAAAGTCTGATCTACTTCTCGTCCAAAACAAATATGACAGGCGATAAAAATCCAACCTGCTCATCATGACACGGATAAAATAATATTCCATCCTGCTCGGTTCAAAAAATCCGTGAAGGAAACCTATTCCCTCCATCAACCAATTCCCCGCAACACTGAAGACAAACCAGCTTCCAATAGGGATTAGACTGAATCAATAATCGGGGGGTGAGGATTAAAATGAGTAAAAGATTTTTAAGTCAAATTATGTTTTTCGTTATAATTCAAAACAATGACAAATCCATTCATTACATCCAGAACAGAAATTTGAAATATAGTTTGACTACACTACAAACTAAGACAATTTAAGCTTTCAGTATCCAAACATCAGAAGCTTCCTTCCCGGTCACACCAGTTGCAGTAGGGAGTATACAGATACATGACAAATGCACTTCCTCCTACTGATACAGAGCAGTCTCTGGCCAATAACACTAATCAGATTGAGATCTTTCCCGTGCCAGGGGAGATCCGCTGCATCATAAATAAAAAATATAGTTAAAAAGAGGATGGGGGTGAAGAAACAAGATTTAATTCATATCTCAAACGAATGCTGTGTCAAAAAATGAAACAGCCAGTATATCACAAACATAAGAAAATTACAAACCTCTGGGATCTCTCATGTGTTGGGCTGTCTGCTCCATCATACTTTGGACTGTCCTGCTGTTCTTGCTTAGAATCAGGGCTGGGGTCATGATGATAGTCATCGAGACTGATCCTATCTCTTTGAGGGCTTGGGCTGCCACGACCATCATAATAAGGACTAACCCTCTCTCTTGGGCTGGGTTCAAGGCCATGATCGGGACTATGCCTCTCCCTTCGAGGACTGCGGGTACGGCTACGACTATGGCTATGACGATGACCATAATCAGAATTAATCATTTCCCTTCTATGGGCACTTGGGCTGGGGCCATGGCCATAATCAGGACTGGCCCTCTCTCTTCGATAGGGACTTGGGCTATGGCCACGGCCATAATCAGGACTGGCCCTCTCCCTTCGATAGGGACTTGGAGATCGTCCCCGGTCATGACCTCTCCTTCCTGGTGACCTATCACGACTTCTATCAGGGCTGTAACCATTCCTCCTATCGTCGTCATCTTTGATTGCATATTCTACTGAAATGACACGATCCATCAGCTTGCTGCACATCAGAATAAACACGCTAGTCAACAGTATGACAGGTAAATATAAATTGGGCAGCCAAATTGGTGAATGGTAAATATATCCAGTGAAACCAAACCATTCTCCCTAGTTAAATCAAGCCTTGAGGTGAGAAAGGTTTTCTCCACAAGGGACTCAAATATTTGATCATGACAATCAAGTCCTAGATGTAAACAAAGATCAAAACACCTCATATTTGTAGCATCCAATGCCCTGGTGGCATCCTCTTGTGATTCATATTGAATGAATGCAAAATTCCTTCTAATCCTCACGTTCAGTATCTTTCCATATGGATCAAAGTGCCTCTCCAAGTCCCTTGTCCTGGTGTGATATGGATCAAAATTAATAACAAACAATGTCTTTGAGGGTCTCAAATTTGATGAAGATCTCCTAGCGTTCCCAGGCCTCCTTGCACCGCGTTCTTCCTGAAACACAACAATACATAGAATCGGTAAACTAAAAATCCACAAAGTGAGCATAGAAGAATTGGGAACACAAGTAGCATAAATGCATCACCTTTGTCCATTCAACACGAAGACGTCGCCCTTTTCTACCAAATTCTATGCGGTCAAGTCCTCGAATTGCATCCTCTGCATCTCTCTCATCATCCATATAAACAAATGCAAATCCTATAGACCAACAAAATAACATTATCCAAATAAGAAACAAATTTACCTTCATATTTGGAGGAAAGCAAATAAGTTAAGAATCCCCCCTTGCAAGGATTCTTTCATATGAGATGGCATTTTCCTCTTCATAAAAAATGCGAATACCCTAGCTTCTACCCAAAACAAAATTTACCGCATGTGAAATCTGGAAACAAACCAGTAAAATCAGTAACAGACCTTGGGGATGAACTAAGTGGTGTCAAGGAACAAGAATCCAAAGGTGGATGTCTCGTGGTAAGATAATGAAAAGAGTGCCTTCTCCATCTATTCTGTTGCCTCTGCTTTGAGGTCGGCATGGTTTCTACCTGGGAACATGTCTGAAAATGGAGGCTGGGCAAAATTAGTGAGGAATGAAATGCTATGGTGTCCGAGGAAAATGTGGGATGGCGATGCCATAGTTAATGAGAATGGCTCTTCTTAGAAACAAGAAGAGGAAGCTCGTCACAGCCAGGAAATGGAATGCAGGGGAGCCCATCCATCAGCCAGGGAGTGTATGACATTCCAAGGTAATCCTGCGCCAAAGAATTAGTTGAGTATGGGGGTTTTACACTTCATAAAAGATGCTTTTCTTTTTCTCCTCCAAATATATCTTGACACCCCACTACAACTCAACAATGGAGGATTGCTGATGACAATTGTCCAGATGAAATCCCAATCTAGTGCACCAGAAGCAGCTACCTTCAGGAGGGGTACTTGCCCTTAGCTGAATGATATTGATGATGTAGAATCCACACTCAATTGTCACATGATATGACAATATTTGAATGATTACCTTAATTTACCACACAATGTTTTCAAATAGATGCATGTTACGGTAATTGTTTCCAATGAACGTGACCTCAAAGTAATAAAAGGTTGAGCAAATTATATGCAAACTCATAAAATTTCATGAGGCTTCAAAATGCTTGCCCCATTTACACCCATGGTACTCGTCAAAATACACGTAATGTTAAAATTAGCCACCAAAGCTTACTTAGCTACTGCAATTTAACTCTGCTGTTTTTATGAAACTACATCAGTCTCCATATAGCCTTGGTCCACAGAAAAAGATCCTTCCCTTCACCACCACTCAAAGATTTCAGAAGCACTGGTTATTTGCATTGTGCAGTCTATGTCTTAACCATGTATGCATACCATACTGCGTTAGTTTAAAAATAAAAAAGTTCATTTTCTAGATCACAAATACTAAGATACTCCCAGTAAACTTCGTGGATGAAGTGTTCGTAATTTCTGGCCAAAGTAACCACATAAGCTTTAATAACTTTTTTTCTTATATATTTAAATGGACAAATGTTTTGCACCTGGCTGAGAATATAAGTAAAATGGTAGTCAATTAGTTCAAAAAAACCTCTTCTACACCACAAATATTAATACATTTTCTTCATAAACTTTGTGGATATCGATCGATACTTGGCACTTCCTAGATGAGTATCAAAGTAAAACAATGTAGTAGGTCCAACAGAAAGTGCCCAGTTAGCCACAACAACCAATACATACAAACAAAGCAGGTGACTATACAAGCTAAAAATTAACAAATCAAAAATAAAGTTAGTAGAAAGCAACAACCAGGAAAGTTCAGACCAAAAAGGAATATGCCAGAATTACCAGACTTCATATCCACTCTATCAACCTTCCCATATTTTCTGAAAAGACGCTCGAGCTCAGACTGCCGTGCTTCATAGTCAAAGTTTCCACAGAAAATAGGCCGCATTTTACCTATGCAAGTAGGAATAGCTTTTTTTCTAAAACTTCAAATCACCACAAATAATGAAAGCGAAAAAAAATCAAACAAAGATTCAAAACTTTGAAGAGAGCTAGTGTAATTGGTGTGACATGACATGGTGTGGATTATTGCCCAATACTGATGTGAAACATGCTAATACTAATGGCTTAAGGAAACAATTAATGGTATTGAACAGTATCAAATATACAGAATCACATATCAAAAATTGGTCAATGGCATTGAATTATTAATTATTTGGAATATTAGTTGTAAAACCCAAACTCTAATGCTCAAAAAATTGACAGTACTTAATTCAATTACTAGAAGGCCCTAATCATTCAAAACCAAATCATTTCCTTGAAAATGCTCCAACACCTTTTTACTGTTTTTTTTTTTTTGGGGGGGGGGGGGGGGACTTGCCCGTTCAAAATGAAGTTTTCCTAAAGCCAAACTGAAGAGACGGGAAAAATTTCCACACATCCATGCCGCTACAACAATCCAGAGAAATCGAGGCTTTAAAAGCTCTAAACCATTTCTCTTTAGAACAACTAAAAGTTTGATCTTTTTCCTTGAGTTTTCTGCTTTCTAAGTTCCCAAAATTACCCTGAAGCTTTCATAATGACAAAATGGTAAAACAAACAAAAATTAGTAATTGGAAAAACAGAGGTAAATTCACAACATTGACAACAATATATGCAAGTTGATGTGCATATAATCAGAGGCATTCAAGTGTGTCTAGGTAAAAGCTTTGTTTTTTTTTTTCCCTTAAATAAATACAACTCGACCCAAATAACTACGAGATTTACTACAAACGGAGCCGAAAGCCTCAGATCGGAAAAGAATGGTCAATTTGACTACGGAGAGATGGAAAAATATAGAATAAAGTGAAAGCTTTACAATCGGCGTTACGAAAATTCACAGTTTTCAGATCCACCAAATTTCTTCATTTTTCTCTTGTTTACTCAGCAGCCAAACAGATCTGATAGATACTTAAAGGAACTTGCGGATCAGATTACACAAAATAAAATAAGATGACAGCTTCGTTCGTACCTTCGAAAGTGGAATGAAAACCCTAATTGCTCGTTGAAAAGAACCACGACCAAAGAAAATATCTTCGAACCTGACCGCAAAGTTAAGCTCGTGAGTCGATTTTATAATGATTTATTTATATATATATTAAGGATATTTTAATAGGATTTTCGACATTTGTTGGAGGGCCCACTTACTAAATTTTGGGCTAGGCTAGGATCATAAGGCTGGGCTTGGAATAGTTGTAGCCCTAAGCCAGGGGAAAAAAAAAATCTTTCTAAGCACAAAATTTTTTAGCATACAACATGTTTATATTTGGGAAACTTTTTTGGTGACAAAAAGAATGATAAAATTTAATAAAAATTATGAGTTTGTAATTCGTGTAATAAAATAGAAATTAAATAATTTTTTAAATTTTTTAATAATTTTCAATGTTTCAGACTTAATATTACTAACTTAATTTTCAACATGCAAAGACTACTAAACAGTACCATAATTGGAGTGAAAAAAATTGATTCTTAGATACTATTATATATCACCTCACCTATGGTTGGAGCATAATAGCAGAATATTCAAAAGTATTTCATTATCTCCTACTCATTTACTTCAGACTTATCAAGAAAGAGATTCAATGAAAAATATTTTAAATTAATATACAATGTACAAATGTCAATAGAGAAATATATACAAAATGAAATATATCTATGAGTACAATCTAATCCAAAGATATAACCTATAAATATTGCAATTTTCTCCCCTAATTTAAATAAAAAGCTTGCTTACCAAAAAAAAAAAAAAAATCATTGCAAAGGCTACGAATTTGTGTATTAAGGGTGTATTTGAAGTTATACAAATTTATAAAAGTTAATTTCTCTTATTTTGTATAGTAAATAGAAATTTTAAATTTTATAATCTCGTAATTCATATTTATAGAGATTTATATAATTTTATATATTTTTTTTAACACCAAACGGTGCCTAAATTGTGTTACACAAATGAATTTTTTTTTTCTTTAAATTCTCCTTTTCGCAAATCAATTCTCACTCTCCCCTTCTTTGTATTCTTTATCTTTGGATCTCATCCTTTCGTCTCTACAGTAATGATCGACTGTATAAAAATAAAAATAAAAAAATAATTAAAACATTTACTACGGGGTAACTGGAGGGTCCCAAAAGGAAATATTAAAATGTGATGTAATTAAAAAATATAATTCAAATATAATTAAATATAATCAATTTTATTATAAATTTAAGTAATTTAACACAATAAATTATGATTAATTTACAATTATTACATAAAAGTAGTAATTTAAAATCCGTTCACAATCTTTGATCCATTTGCTTAAAGAAGTAATATGACTCCAAAAATTCAAAAAATAAATAGAAGGTCCAAATTTTTAATTTAAATGCTTTAACATGCAAAAAAAAAAAAAAAAAAAAGAAAAGAAAGAAAGAAAGAAAAAATGCATATGAGAGATGAACAAAAGTTGCACAAACAATTTCACATTTTCATTTTGAGATCAACGATATATAATCTATATAATAAAATAGGACGGTTTTTTAAAATATCCTTCTCACAAACTAAGATCAAATGGCTGAACTTGAGTTTTACTTTTTAATGAATGGTTGAGATGTTTTACAATCTAAAACTTTTGTTTATTGGTCCCACATCGCTAAAACACTACAACTTCACTTTTTCTTTTGTCTATAAAAGCATTAGAA
>JAVXUM010000040.1:3010980-3022049 GCA_035590655.1 Pouteria glomerata
ACAGCAAAGAGGTACAACTCGGAAGGCTTCTCCAGTGATTCCATGGAAAGTAATTTGGCAATACAATCTTGCATTGAATTATCACGCGTATCCAAACATGTCGAATCTCATTACTCCTGCCCCGCACAGCATGTGCAATATCAGCAATTGCGTCAATCAAACGGGCCGTATGACTTTCCCAACGTCTCGGACCACTATACCCATCATCGATGTCATCATGCTCCCCCCTTTTCCTTCTAACCCCTCCTGAACTTGTCCTAATTGTCCCTTCTACGGGGATGTCTCGCTGACTAGCTGGTCCGGCACTGCCAGACACAACATACTCTGATTGGCCTGGCATTTCTGAACTTTGTCCAGCATCGGGAGTGGCATTTCTTGCGGCTGGCGTCCAGTGGTGCTCTCCAGTTGCGGTGGTACCTCCAAAAATATTTTCCTTCAACTCCGCGTGAACCAATCCGCGGTCTTTAAATTTGAGGATTTGGGGGTTAGTTTGAATGAGAGACAAGAAAATGAAATGTTGAGAAGTTTAGTACATAGACGTAAGATATTAATAATTAACACAATGAAATTGAAGTCACAAGCAGTAAGGAGATGATGTTAAGGGCAGAACATACTTGTTGCTGTTGGGCCCACCACCAATCAGGTGCATCCATTGTTTTGGTTACAGAATTCCAGCCCATTCCAGTTACCCTTGAGTTAGGGTTATTTAAGTCCATCCATGCTCTCCAATCTTTACCTAGTTGTACAATTCGGCTCTTTATTTAGGCTAAGTGAGGGTTTGGTTGGTTATACGATTGAAATCGTTTAGACGCTGATTGTAACCTACTGGGGATAGAAAATTACCCCTCCTATGCCCATCGTCTATCAGAGATGCTATAACGGTGAGCAGGACTTTTGTTTGGTGGTAATCCCATTTTGCTTTAATTCTCACCCCTTGCCTTTTCCTTCGCAGTTCAGGGGCAATATTGGAGGCAGTATTTTCAAACTCATCATTTCGTGGCAATGGGGAGTTTGGGACATCCATAATTAAACTAATAAGAAAGAAAATAATTGTAGACACGTTTAATTATCCATCTCGAGTTTAAATGTTGTACAATTAACAAGCAAGTATTCACAATTACCAAAAGAATAGTTTCCAAAATAACAATCATTCTTCTTCAGTTCTTCACTATTAGTTAAGAAATAAGCTTTTGTATTTACAATCATATGCGAGAAAGAGGTGAAGTGTACATTCCAGAAGGAAATGTATAGAAATGCATTTAACAAATTGTTTCATATATATGCAAGAGAGGTTTTTTTTTCAATTAAAACATTACATGCATGCAAAAACTACCATGATCTTCATCACAACTTAACACATGGCATGCACAACTAATTTTTAAACATTAAAAATTAATGGACGCTTTGATTTAAAAATATAAACAGCTTCATTTTCAAAGGAATTGTTACGGGTTGCTTGGCAAGGCATGTGATAATCATACAAACATCCGGTGTCAACAACACACAAACCCGTCCAAACGAGTGTTGGAGCTCGTTCCAACGATTTGCACACTGCCAAGTTGCGTCCGGACGGGGTTGATGTTGCGTCCGGACGGGTTTGCTACTGGAAGAAACGGTCTTAACGAGTTCTTAAGGTCATTCCGACGTGAAAGTGTCCTAAGCCGTCCAAACGGGGTGTAACCCTGTGTTCGGACGTGATTTTGATATGTTCTGGTCCGAACGAGTAACATAGGGTAGTTCGAACGAGCCTCGCTATTCTTTACACTGAGACTTCTAAAAGCTTATTCCGTTCCGATGCTGCGCCTTAAAATTGGGGATCTGATAACAACTCAGCCTAATCGAGGCTTGCATTTGATCCCCGGAATCAGCCAAAGACAACCCTCCCCACCCAGCTACCCGTCGTGTCTTTCTCAACCCATGTTCGGACGGTGATTGAAAGTGAGGAAGAGAAATCGCGTAAAAAAAAAAAACCTCCATCCAGGAGCCTCGAAGAAGGAAAATACAGAACATAAATGAAAGCAGTCGGGTTACCTCTGAGCTCGTTTAATCGAATGAGGACCAGTGAAGTTGGTGTCTCTGATTCTGGGTCTTCGCCGAAGGAGGTATCGTCTGGCCAGAGTATATTGAGCTCTTGCTGGATTTCTCTTCTCTTGTGAGCTTCCTAGCCAATATGGAGACGTTTTTCTCATTTCTTTTTGGTTAGTACTACTGATTGACGGTGAGGCAAGGATTACTTGAGTGGCTTCAGTTTTCTGGACGATGCTGCACAGATTGGCCAGTGAAACATTGCCGTTTTTGCCTTAATAAAGGTTGCGAAACTGTAAGTTGGCTGCTCAAATTTGAATGCGTTCTGACGAGCAAAAAGTTGATGGGAACAAAGTTTCACTGTTCCTCGCTAAAAATTGCGGTTTAGAATGGTGATGCCAAACACCAAAAAATTTACAACACCACAATTTTCGTTGTTTTTCGTTATTTTTCAACATACCAAACACCCCCTTAGTGTGTTATGGTGATAACAGTGCAAGTGTGAAGCACTTGGTGGGTGATTTGAAGGGTGTACAGTGACCCAATTAAGAACGTGCGGCTAGTCCTCTTTTTGAATGCGATGTCTTCTAAATAGGGTTCTATTTTAGTTTTCCTGACATTTGGGTTATGATTTAGCCCTTTGGAATATATTAACAGTGGTTGTCATTTTAGGGTGTGAAATATTGGCGGGTATTTTAGCCCATAATGGATGATTTAGAACCTACGATGTCCCTCCCAACAAAGAGTATGCAGTTGGCTACTTCTAAATTTACATTTACCACGTTAACTTTTTTCTTAAATCACATGGTGGTGTTTTTCGATTTTGTTCTTAGTTTATAGTAATTTGTTGACCCTAATTTTAGTTTAACAATATACCGATCGCGACCTATCACATAATAAATTAGTTTACGCCTTTCACAGCCATGCGATGAGGCTTAAAAAGAAGTGTGAATAAGACAACGATAAAAAATAATTCCATTTTTACAACCTCTTCAAAGATACCACCTTTGTAAGAAGACCAAACAACCCCCCATTTTTTTTTCAATGGCTCTGATTGTTTGAAAAATCCTTCCAAAGGTGCCCAAAAATTTAGAATTTTTATTCGTGTAGCGTGTATCATTAATACGCCAAAACTTAGAATTTTCCGCACCAAAGAGCCATCGTCTCACAAAGCACAAGGTTGCATCACTACTAGAGAAACCTGTTACATGTCGAGAAGAATTTCTATCAAACTATAATTCACAATCACATATATTTAAGTGTCAAGCATGGAGCATTACAAAATCACCATTCTGATTAAAATTTAACAATTTACCAATAATAGCTTAAAATCAGGACTAACACAATGTTCAACCACTAACCGCGAATTAATACTATATATATAAATTTGATGGTTCAATTGTCATTTGGTGATGATTCTGCAATTTCACGTTCCAGATGGTGGCTGGCTTCTTCAAAAGACAGAAGTTCTTGCATAAGCTTGGATAGCTTTGCAACATTCTCTTCATGAATATGGAGTGGAACCTTCTCTTGATACCCAGAAGCATCCATTATCTTTGTTAGGGTGTCCCTTTGTCTGAAAAAAATTGCAGAACTCAGTTATTCCAGGAAAGTATATAAAATTGTTTATCAAAGTAACACGCATGGTTCAAATGGTTCATTTTGATATATGGCTTAATCAATCATTTGACCCCTTCAAAGCATGCACAAAATTGACCAAACGTTACAAGCTTCATCCCCCACACCCCACCCCACTCCATCAAAAGCTCACTAAGTAGAAATTTTGGCATGGGGGAGCTTGACATAGCAATATCATGAGGTTGACATGGTACTAGAATTCTTAGAAGCTCAAAAACGAGCAGCCATTGTGCATCAAAACATGAAATGAAATGACATGGAATAATTCAAAAGAGGAAGCCTTCTTTCCATGTCAATGGCACATGGGAAGATGGCTATCAATTATTTATTAAGTGGTAAAATGTATTCTCAGAAGCCGTTACATGTGCAAAACAGGGTAGAACTCGGGGGAAAAAAAAAAAAAGGAAGAAATGAGCCAGTCTTTTCAGTGTTCAAGATAGTCTTAGAATATATATAGATGAGTGGTGTTCGTTAAAAGATTGAAAAGCCATTCCGGTCTCTTACACTTGACCATCGAAAGAACCTACAAATCCTCTTAGGCCATGTTTGGGGTATGATGCAATCGACTGAAATAGAATGTTCATTCCCATTCCTTTATTTGGTGCACTCAAGTGGAGATGCTATTCCAATGGAATGTACTTTCTACTAAAATGTCATGACCATTCATGCATTTTCATTTTCTCACGAAATAAGAGAGAATAAGAAAGTAAATGACCACCAACCACCACTTCCACCACCACCATCCGCCACCCTGCCACATACCATCTCTTCCTTTTGACACCGCCCCGCTGCTTACCTTTCATCATTGCTGCCACCACCACCACCACCATCATCCCTTTTCACCACCAGTCACTCTTCATGAATTTCACAGATAGTACTAATACTTTTATAGAGTCAAGGATTTATACTAGTGCCGCAATTGGCAACCCTTTCTCATCAGGTGCCTTTTAATGAAATATTATTTTATTAAAAATAAGGGGGGAACAAAGTAATTTCCATTTGGATTTTCCCAATTCAGTAAAAAAAGTTTTTGTTTGCTCAAGTGAATTCGATCACCCGCCAAATGGAATTTCAAGTTGATAATATAATTATAATATAATTATCTCAATGCATCGCATGTACACAAGAAGCAAACAGCCTAACCAGCTCAAATATGACAAGTCATTTTTAAATCAACCAACCCCCCTCCCCTGAGGAAAGGAAAAAAAAAAAGGCACAAAGCATGATTTAAACATCCAATTAGGTTTAAATTTCAATTTAGGGTAATCATCTGTGCATTTATTGTTTGAATGTGCTAATTCCGCAAGATTTCCTACTTTGCTAATTCAAGATAATTTTCTCCCAATATGACTAGGTAGATAAAATTTTAATGCAATGCAATGCAAATGATCATCATTCTCTAGGGTTAAACTGAATCTAAGTTTGGTTTGCATCCAAGCATAACAATGTGTTTCCGCCATTAAAGTTTTATTGTTGCTATCATTGCGCTCCACTTCTTTTTCAAGATGACTAAAACTTGCACCAAACAAAAATTCAAACCATGTGGTTAAACAGAATGGCATAATGTTACTTTTCATTTATTGTACTCAGTTTTGCAAGGTGGTTCCAAGAGTCGTCTGCATGAGGAACTGACCAAATAAATTCCAACAACAGGAGTACGTTGCTGGAATACCTTTTATTTTTATTATCATTATTATTTTTATTTATGATAAATACAAAAATTTATGAGGACACCTTCAAGGAAGACGAACCCTATGACAGATTGATACTACACAAGGATTGTAATGAGCACTCCAGATCTACTGGTATATACATGTTTCTCAACATATCAACAAAAACATAAAAACAAAAAAGATGAATGACAACAGTTGATGTCATGTGAACTCACAGAATATCATCACAAAAGAGTAAAACAGTTTGTATATTGTGAAAAAGTCACTTACTTTTGTATCTCCTCCATCTTTTTCTTGAGCTTTTCACGTTCTGCTTCTACATTAACAGTTCCTCGAAGCTTGAGATAAACGGAAAGGGATTCATTTACAACAGCTACTGTGCATCCAGCAGGAGCAGCATCACTCTCCCTTAGAACCTGAAAATGTTCATTCTGAGGGTTATAGAACTTTTTAACATACCAAAAGAATAACAAATTCAAATCCAAGTTTCACAACCCTAATATGTAGATAACATCCCCCGCCCAAAAAAAAATCTTAGCTAGAAAGGAAAAACTTGTCATTCCTATGGCCATAACTCCATTGTAAGCAGCAAGTCAGCAATATACACTGCAAAAAATAAATGAACATAGAGCACATCCAGTTTTCAATGTTTCCTCTAAACATTGAGACCATTAATGTCAAAGAAATTCCATGCATCTAATTGAATTGTCTCTGGCAACCCCTAACCCGCACCCCCTAGAAAAGGATAAGAAAGGATAAATGGTCATGGACATCCAAAAAACACTCATCTAAGTGTACATTAACCAAGACAAGCTGAGTAAGAGGTATTAAGCCCAGCACAAGTAATTGAAATCATTGATCGAGCATGCCACAGGCTAGCTCCATCTTTTCTTCCCTGCATTCGGACTCAGCTTGGCGAGCAGGCATGAAGTTCTGAGGTGGCTTAGCTTTATTTGCTTTGTCTAAAAGATGATACGGTAAAGGCAATGCTCATAAGCAAGGGTTGTATTTTCCTTAATACTTCAATAAGGGACTCTTCTTTTCAAGTAGAGGAAAATTTTCAAAACTCTGTTATTGGAACGTAACCGAAATAAAAAGCAATAAATATGGACCTGCAATAAATGGGTCTCTTAAGTTGCGATTTCTCCTACAATACGAGTACTTTCAAGCCACATCAAGCTGAGTATGAAGAAGATTGAGCTTCAATCATCCATTTAATAAGCCTAATTTTAGACTTGAGTTCTCCGCATGAATACTACCGAGTTTAGATTGAAAAGGGGCAACTTTAAGAAGTTGAACTCCCTTTTTAGGTGTAACAATGAAAAACATCAAACAAAAGATTTAGGTATGTACCTTCAGAGATGATAATGCAGCAAGAGTGGAAATCTCAAGTTCACGGCTATTCACAATCTCTGCAGTGGTGTCAGTTCGACAGAGTGCAAAAGCAGCCCGCCTGACAATGGAATAGCATCTTGCTACCTTTATTATAATATTCTAACGCAGATTTGAGAACAATTTAAAACAACTCTTACTCTTAGAGCTATAAATTTAAAACAATGGTTTCTTCTTGATGTCCAGCACATTCTCCCCAAGTCATATGATCTTAATATTTGAATCTCGTGGAACCTAAACTAGCCATGCCATTAATATTTTAGGGGAAATGAAGCTACATAATATTTACAGCAATAATTTGTTACACTAACAAAGCTGTTGCAACACTGGAAAGCACTGGAATCACATCAACCGTAGATTGTGAGGTTAAGAATTCAATTCTTATAACATCAACATCTATGTTCCCCTTTTGCATAATTAAGCGTATTAATTAGACCCGAGAGGAAATAATCAAACATCTGTAAGGGAAAAAATGAAGAAATAAAATGTGCTTGCACCATTATAACGAAACTAACAATCAAATCAGTACAAATCAGCACCAGTTACTTATATTCGGTTCTCTAGATATCACATAGAAAAAACTATTTAAAATGAAGAATAAGCATCCCAGCTACTTTGCAACCATTGCATAACCATTGAACAAAATTTTATAGGAGAAAATCCAATGACAGAATCCACCGAATACAAATCTAAACCTGTTGTGTATGTTTCAAACTTACGCAATCAAACAATTCCTGTTTGTATTATAGAATATTACAGATATTGGAAATAACTAATAACATGTAGAATTTTGTACTCGATACCTAATTGAACTACTAATCTAAAAAATTACACAAAACAGTAGCAACAATAGAATGTCAGATTTCAAGTCATTCAACTAGTGGTTTTACATTTCTAATCCAAATTGTAATCTATAGTAATGTTATTAGTTTTCTTTATTATAATAACAATTGGAATCTATAGTAATGTTATTAGTTTTCTTTACTATTACTATTATTTCTTTCTTCTGTCTCGTGTTTCTCTTTTTTTTTGGGGGGGGTGTTGGGGGGGAATTATCCATTTTCTTACCTTATTTAAACCATCTAAAGCTTGTCATAGAAATTCAAGCAAAAGAATTTTTGCATACATTTCCAGCATAATCACACCAGAAACAAAACACATTACATATAGGTATTTCATAAGATAATAGGAAAGGAATACAAAATTAAACTTTGATTCTTTACCACAACTTTTATCAAGAAAAATCTTTAAAACAAAAAAGGAAATAAGACTTTATCATTCAAACAAATACCTTTCATGCCTTTCCTTAGCAGGCATCAATGACCTGAGCGATTTCACAGTGAACTCTACTAAATCCATCTCATACTCTACCTTATCATTTGTCCAGCACTGCAAACATTAGAACAGAGGTTGAGCAGCAGCATTAATTGATATTACTTGAGCATTCAGACAGCTTATTGCCACCATAAATGAGATGTGATTAGAATAAACAACAGCAACAGACCTAGACAGCTTATTGCCACTCTAAATGAGATATGATAAGAATAAACAACAGCAGCAGACCCATTGTCTGCTATTTTCCACACCCTAGCAGGAAAGAAGATGTAAAATAATTTTTTAGCTTCGTATCATCAGGACTACTCATCAAATGTTTTCCCTAACATGTCCAGTTTTCTAAGAAAGATTAATCCCTAGGAATAATGGTTATTACAAATACCCTGACCTAGGAAATTTTACAGCATTTGTCCAATTATAGACAAGTCAAGGAGCAGTCAAGTGCTTCTTTGTCAATAAGAAAGCATATGGCAATATTAAAAAATAAAAAGGAAAAACTAAATGCCTGACACATCAGCCAACATTAAATTAAATCACACCAAAAGGATCTTCTTTTCCAAAACTTTCTACCTATTTTCAGATTTTTATATATATATTTTTAACAATTAGCAGGTTAGCATTGAAACGTTCTAGCCCAAATAATAAGGCTCCAATATAGGTAACATAGCTTAGAATTGAGCAATATGTGAAGCCGACTACCCCAGCCAATGAATGACCTAAAGAAGAAACTCCAAGATATCATCAAAAGAATGCAGGGAAGAAATAATTCAGGCATATCTTATATATTTTTTTTTTATTTTTTTGTTTAGTACAGCATTCTTTGGGTGATATTTTGGACTTATTTTTCATTTTTTTTTTCAGGTAATTTATAGATGGGGGGGTAGAGAGAGATTTTCTGAAACTTACTTCCCTCTTTCTTTTCCATATGCTAAAAAGCCAACAAGCGAGCAAGAGGATATATTCAAAACTTTTCTCTTCACTTAATTTCTCTCCTCCCAAACTTGGAGTGAACTCCATATGCTTTTCTGATTTATTTTTATAAGTAATAGATCTAACTTCATATGTAGATATAAAATAGCGGGTCCCAAGTGGAAATTGTAACAATTTATTATCCTGTACCTTAGACTTTTCAACTATGAATATAATCTCACCTCTATTACTGATGGATACTCGCATACCATAATTGATTCTTTCCTCATAAAATCCCTAAAAGAAGGCAGGCGCTGCCACAATTCTTCTGTAACAAAAGGCATGAATGGATGGAGCAGCCGCAGTCCTGTATCTAGACATACCCACAAGGTGTCTCGGGTAGAACTCCTCTCCGATGTAAATGTTGGATCATCACTGGCAAAGTAAGGCTTCACTGCTTCAATAAACACATCACACAACTGGGACTGCCACCATGAATACACTGCACTAGCAGCGTCAGAAAACTCGTATGATTCTAGCGATAACACAGTTTTGGATATGGCCTTGTTCAATACAGAGAGAATCCAACGGCAACTAAATGGCATGACATCCAGATCTATAGTCGATGGAGGAACGAAATCATCTCCAATTTTGCTCATGGCAAATCGTACTGCATTCCAGAGCTTATTACACCATTGTCGATACCCCACAACCCTTTGGATATCCAGATTTATTTTGTCTGACTAGAATGACAAAAGGAAGGAAAATCTCTAAAATGACCAAAGAAAGTAGAATAAAATATCAGAAAAATGAGTTTCAGAAAATCATGCACCTGTGCTGTGTAAGAGACAAGTGCAAAACGAAGAGCATCAGTACCACATTCGGGAATACCATTAGGAAAGTCCTTTTTCTGTCCCTCTTTAGCAACTTTCAATTCTGTCAGATCCAAGTTGCCGTCCTCCAGTCTCTTGTGAAGACCTTCGAGGGTTATCCCATTTATTACTTCAAGAGGATCAATAACATTTCCCAAAGACTTGGACATCTTGCGTCCATGTGCATCACGAATCATGGGGTGCAAATAAACCTGCAGACGATTCAAAACACAAAAGTTGGTCTAAAATTATTGGCAAGTACATCTAAATGGATGGACTAAAAATAGTTGCCCCCATCTCTTTCTTGAACATAGAAATGCAATACTCTTTGCTTTTTGTTCTTTTAAGGCCCAATTGCTAATAAGCATTTTGACTGGATGCCATTCCTAACTTCTAAGCCCATTTTCCTGGTAGAGGAAAACTACACATAACCCCCAGATGCACATAAAAATGTAATGTGTCAGCAATCATTACTAAATTGGAAGAACCTTGCGCAATGTTGTAACCAATGATAGAAAAAGTATTGAGCAAATGTCACCCGAGGATAGGGCTCCCCATGGTCTGACACCAAATATTATCTGATGACATAACTATATAGAAGAATAGAATTCACTCACCTTTCTGAAAGGCATATCACCTCCCAGCTTAATTCCTAACATCACCATACGAGCAACCCAAAAAAATAAAATGTCAAGCCCAGTTTCAAGCACTGAAGTTGGATAAAATGCCTTTAAATCATCTGTGTCATCTGGCCAACCTAACACTGATAATGGAAAAAGACCAGAAGAAAACCAGGTGTCTAGAACATCAGGATCTTGAGAAATCTGAAATTCTTTGCCAGAAAATATTTGGCTAGCCTCTGTTCGGGCTTCTTCCTCATTTCTAGCAACCACCCAGTGGTCCTTGTATGCACTTAGTTCTTTTAGTTCATCATCTTCAAGTGTCACATACCATGCAGGAACGCGGTGCCCCCACCAAAGCTGCCTTGAAATACACCAATCCCGAATGTTCTCTAGCCATCTGTCATGTTTGCAATTACTTAGTATACTATATAAAGAGCGAACTGTTACAAGGCTAAGAGACGTGCACTCAACAGATTCAGCAATTCATGAAGAAATAACTCATAAAACAAAGCTTAAAATTCACAACATTAGGATCCAACAAAAACTTCAAACTCATTTTTGTTTTTTGTTTTGTTTTTTTTTTTTTTTTTTTTTTTTTTTGG
>JAVXUM010000040.1:3022059-3034264 GCA_035590655.1 Pouteria glomerata
GAATATCCAACCTAGCTTTATAGACCAACTTGTACCTTCAATGAATCAGATGAATAAAGTCACAGCTTAACATCAATTTCAAGATCAAAACGAATGAATTACGCTCTACTGGATCATGGTCCAAAAGTGAGCTCGTGGAAATATAGAGCAAAGTTGCAGAGGGCTTGAATGCTTCATGATATTTTTAATTCAGTGTTCTAGAAATGGCATTATTCACTTCATCAACAAAGATAAAATCACGGTTGAGTAGTACCTCTTCCACTCAGCAGCATATTGTCTTGGAATGATCTCTATTTTCCTATTTTCCTCATCAAATACAGCATCAAGAGCCTGTTTGGCCATACTATCGCAGTTTACATACCATTGAGGTTTTATCAGGGGCTCCACAACATCATTGCTTCTTGAACAAATGCCAAGGCGCATCTCATTAGTTTTGGCACCTCTGTAGAGACCCTATATGAAAGTACATACCTCAACAAAATTTTAGTATTTCTTCTTTCCATCCTAAAAACAAAGTAAATTTTATAGCATGAATTAAACAAAAATAGTCCTTACTATAGTCCGTAACACACTGACACACATAAAAGTCATGCATCCGTACTGCATGGCTAACAACTGTTTCTCCGACAGAACCCATGAAAATTCCATCAATGATATCAACAAACTCAAACCATTTATTTAAAGTTCACCCTATTGTTTTACAATCCTCTTCTTTTTTTTTTTTTTTTCCTTATTTGGTTGGGGGTTAGCTGGCCAATAAATTTGTCCAAGTTACCATGTAAGAGTAATTTGTTGGTCTTTAATAGCCAGTGGTAGATTGAATCAATCCATGCAGCAAGAATACCTTTTTCTGTAAAGCTTTTGTCACAGCCTCACGGGCTTGGAAACGTGGCATTCCTGCAAACTCCTGGCCACCATTACTATTTATTTTCCCATCATCAGTAAAGATGTTGATAAAATCGAGATTATGACGCTTCCCAACCTCAAAGTCATTCGAATCATGGGCTGGTGTTATCTGCAAGAATATGAAAGCAAAATCCATAGACATTGAGATCTAGCTAGGACAATTAAAAGAAAAGTTCAACGCTAGCATTCTTAATCTCAAAGGACAATCCATACCTTAACAGCACCACTCCCAAAATTTGGATCAACTAGTATTGCATCACAAACTATAGGAAGCTTTCTTCCATTAAATGGATGAGTGGCAAATTTTCCATGAAGATGGCTGTATCTTGGGTCATCAGGATGTATGGCAATTGCGGTATCACCAAGCATTGTTTCCACCCTAGTAGTGGCCACAACAATCTCCCCCAGTCCTTCCAGGGGGTATGCAAATGACGTCAAAACACCAAACTCCACTGGCTTTTCGTATCCAGGAACCTTTACTGGTGTCCTTTCCTTGATATCCAAATAATCTACCTACAAAACCAAGCAACTTCAGAACACAAAATATACTCCACTGATAAAAATGAAATGACCACAAGCCATAGCTGACCTCAATATCAGATATTGCTGTTTGTAAGATGCAGTCCCAATTCACTAGCCGCAAATCCCTAAATAGAGGGTGACAGATTTTTATCACAAAACAACCACTCATCAAACAAAGAAAATTTAATAGCATAACAAGGCTGGAACATAATTTACATGGAAAATTAATCCAAACTGAATAAGGAATATGAAGTCAAGGCAATTGTAGAGAAGAAATGAACAAGAGCTGCAACTAATATCCCCAGTGCCATGGTACAATCATGTCAAGCAGTTCAAATAAAAAACCACGCAATCGCCCTTAAATGAACATTTGATGATTTGATTCAAAATTGAACCTATTAGTTCTTTATTATCATCTAAATCTTATGCTTCCTCACTATTAAATAGACTAGAATTTGAACAACACTAACATTTGGCCTTCAGAAGATATAAAAGACCATTATGGCCTAGCACAGAATTCATCAATTAAGGAAAAGACAAGATACCACAAAATTTTCAATTTACCCCTCCAACAAGTGAAAAATAGAGCATTTGAAAAATCATCAGGCCAACTTGCAAGGTTCGAGATTGAGATTTGAGAACTTGTTACACTCTACTAAACAAATTTTCAAATTTGTCCATTCCAGTAAGTGAATATGGGCAGTTAGAAATATCATTATTCCAACTGTGCTAGCTATTTTCAGATAAGGAAGAAAATTCTTGATTGAGATTTGAGAACTTCTCATGGACTCGCACTCTCTCTGTCCTCTCTATTCCTGTGCAGGGATGCATAACTAACACAATTAGAATAATTACTGCTACAAACAAAGAAAGAACGATATACAAATGCATGGATATCTATGGAACAATGATTTCAAACATACATGTAAATAAGACCTTCTTTGTAAAGTCTCAGAAAAGCCTCTGTCACAGCCTTGGATCTTTTATCATCCATCGTGAAGCACTGTTGCAAGAATGAAGTGGACCCGTAAAACAGATACAGAGGTTGTTCATGCAATAACATTGACTTCATTTAGAACAAAATCCATGTGCTTTTGTAATTTAAAAATCTTACTTCACGGGACCAATCAAGAGAGGCACCAAGACATCTTAACTGTTTCAATATTGTGCCACCATATTCATTCTTCCAATTCCACACCTTTCACCACACATTGGCAGACCCCAAAAATCAGTATATGTACAAATTCTATTCAGGTTAAGAAAGTTAAAATTTCTAATGACATTAGAACAAGCCAATGAAACTAAAACTTACTTCTGAAAGAAATCTCTCACGGCCAACATCATGTCTAGTCATTTTCCTTTCCCGCATTATTTTCTTCTCCACCACCACCTGCAAAATAGCAGTAAAAAAAATATATATATATATATATATTTTACTTTAAGATTACCCATGATAGTCCTTGAACATTGAGCTAGCGAATATGTAGCTATGACAGCATTTAAGTGTTGCAGACAACCGTTGCCCTATATAGTACTACTGTCACTGACTCACTAAGCACAGCTTTATGGAAATAACAGGAATTTTTTTTTAATAGGATCATTAAATTCGCTGGTTTGGAACAAAAAGTGTACCATGTTTCAGTGCACATATTGCAAAACGTAAATCACAGAATATTAGCATTTCTAGTAACACTTTGCATCACATGCCACGAGATGATGCACGATCAACATCTTGTCATCTCATGAAACTATTGGTTAACCTTTTGGCATAAATTTGACAAGCCACGAGATGATGCACGGTCAACATCTTGTCATCTCATGAAACTATTAGTTAACCTTTTGGCATAAATTTGATACCTTATTGTGCATAATGTGCATAAAAGGCGTCCAACCAACCAAACCCCCCAAAAAAAAAATTTTAATAAATAAATAATAAAATAAAAGATAGGATATTCAATCACAAATTAGATATACAAATTGGAAAAAATTTATATAAGTTAAAAGAGGTAATCTCCAACCTGAGTCGCTATCGCAGCATGGTCCATCCCAGGCACCCACAAGGTATTGTATCCAGACATTCTACGCCAGCGAATAATAGTATCCTACATGCAAATAAACAACAAAAATCAACAGCATATTAAAGTTGCAAAGCTACCAACCGAACCAAGTCAAAAGCAAGAAGAACAAGAAGACATATTAACAATGAGACCTGGATGGCAAAGGTAAGGGCATGCCCAATGTGTAGGGCTCCCGTCACATTTGGAGGTGGCAGGACCTATAGTCAGGCAACAAAATGAAAGTTGTAATCCTGTTAATTTGAATCTTTGGAACTGCAATTAACTGACATAATTGTGAAAAATGAATACAAAATATTCTGCAAAACAAAAACAATGTAATAATAAGTTAATAACAGCTGGAAGGTGCTGGAGAACATGTGGAGAACTATAGATTCACCCTCCAAAAAGACAACCATCTGATTTTCCACCCAAAAGTATAGATGAATTATAGAAGATAGTAAAACAAAGAAAAATGCTTTATTGCATGAGGGACTCCTGGGGCAAATTTATTGATTGAATTGGTCAATTGATGCTTAATTTACAACAAAGGAGGTAGTTTATAAACATCTAAAACTTCCAATTGCAAAGGACACCAGTCTCCCAGGAACAGCACCTTGGCAGATCAAAAAATTAAGATATGGTTCTAAATGTATAAACCTGTAAGATCTTTTCACAGAAGTCTTGGTAGCTCTCTGTCCATTAAACTCCATGGTAACATGTTTTATTAAGTTAACTAATTCTTGTAGACAGTACTTTACAATGGCCACACTTTCCACCCTAAATTATTTAGCCATTATGGCCTATGGGTAATGTTAAACTATTAGGCATTATCTTACCTAGAAGCTCAAATGGTCAGAAAGGAACAAGTTTACTATTTATATTATTTTATACTCTCCCCATGCCCCCTAACAAGTGGCCATACTTTTTGGACTGAAGGTCCTTTGTATACCATGTCAAACTTTTTTGTTTTTGATAAGTAATTAAAATATGGTGTGAAACTATTAGCCACTATCTCACCAAATACTCAAGCTACTAAAGGAAAATGGAGCAGGAGGGATGAGAATTAATCCAAATAAAAACAAAAGCAAAAGCAACTACAACAAAAAAAGGAAAGCCTAAGAATAACATAAAGACATGTTCATATTGTTAAGACTCATTTGGTGGCATGATGAGTTAAAAAAAAAAAAAGAGCTCAACAAGCAAGATAAACCAATAAGTTAGTATATTCTAAAATACAGAGAGTACAAACAAGAATATAAAATTTGTTAACATAGGAAGAACCAAGTGGTTAGAAGATAATAAAAATATAAACCCAAAACATTGGTTGACGGCTTCACAAACGTGCAGTTAAAAACAACCTCCAAGTATAAAGGCTTACGATGTAGTTTTACCTGGTGAGACCGGAATCGTATCTACAGAGAACTTTGAAAGTGAACACTAGGGTTTTCTAAGTTCTTCTATCTACTGGTTTCTTCTTAAAAACAAAAAAAGAAAATTAGTTTTGAGTTTTGAAAGCGTTAATTAATTAACTAATAAACAAATAAAGTAAAATTGCAAGTAATTAAAATAAACTAAGAGTAAAGAAATCAAATCAATTCTAACCTAAATATGAAAATAGCAAAATTTAAACTAAACTAAACTAAAACAATAAAAAGATTAAAACTAGGGTTTTGCATAAAGATAAAAGACTTGAACCAACCTACAAACCTGGGTGAATACCTATTCTCATGTTGGATGTACTTTTGTTTACAGCTCACATTTAGGAAAAGTAAACTAAAAAGATTTCATCATCGTTAAAACATTATCTAAAGTATAGTTTCCAAATCACGTTTAGGATAAATAAAACTAGAAAGATTTCATCTTGAAAACATTCTTTGGTCCAGAACTCTTTTCTTTGATTTCAAAATATAAAAAACGTTTTAATCATCAGAGATTTCAACAAAATATGATCGAGGTTACAAATTTTTGAAAACTTTTGAAAACCAAAAGAAGAAGAAAACCAGAAAATAAATCTAAATTCATCTCTTATATTTTCAAAATATCAAAAAAATTCTAATCATTTGTAGTTATCAATTATTTCAATGAAATATAATCAACTACAAATGTTTTCAAAGATTTTGAAAATATTAGAACACAGATCTAAGAAAACAAGAACTCCAACATACAAGTTTTACATTGCATGCTCGGATCCATTCACATCTAACACTCAAACAAGAATCCACCCATCATTGATAGGTTGAATCAAGTATAGATTTATGCTAACATATTAAAGAAATAAGCAAAATAGAAAAAAATAGAAAAAGATAAGAAAGCAAACTCCATAGATGAAAACATCTCAACTTGTATTGAAAAACTATTGTGTAATTAAAGCTTCAATCTAAACTTGAATGAAAACTATCTACGATTGCTCTCTAAACTAATCTATCTTCATTAAAAATTGAATCTGAAAATTACAAAGGAAAAGGCTCCAACTGCCACTGCAAAATATGTATTTATATGCACGAAACGAAATCCTAAACCTAATTTTTATCATGCATTAACAGCTACTACTATCCGGACAACTCGACAAGGTGTCCGAATAGCAAATTCAATATTTAGCTCCTATATAAAAGTTGTAACCCTTCGAGTCTTCTTTCCAACGCAAAAATAATCACATCAATCAGAGTTGTGAGTGAAAAGTAATGGCCAAATTATTGATAGGGTATTGTGCTGAATCATCTGAAGAATTCCGAATTGTGTAACTTTACAAGCTAATTTCAAGGTAGATAGAGACCTCTTTTGGACTTTAGGCTCTTCAAAAAAGTTGTAGCTAAGAATGTTTACACGATTTTGAGCTTTTGAATCACCTCAATTAGACCTCAAAAACTCTAGATATGCCCCAAATGCTACCCTGATTAAGATTGGTCCTGCTTTCCAACCATGACTTTTAAGCAATGTTTCATGGCTCAAACAAACTTGAATTTTGACTCACAATATATTTTTAAAAAGCTTAAGATATCCACTACAATTTTATTGAAGACCACTTTTAATTTTTGAAACTCCTTTTGTGTAAAAAAATGCATCTATTCTGTTACAACAAGCTATTTTAATGTATTTTCTACTGAAACTTGTATAAATAAACAAAACTAAACTAAAATAAACATATTAAAACACAAATTACTGGTATTTGCATAGAAATCAAGGTTTATGATTACGCTTTTCGAGCTTAATTACTGGTCAAGCATTAAAAGGATCAAACTTCACCACATATCGTCTTTTGTTGTACGACGCAGATAGGAGAAATCCTTCTTTCAACTCAATATGATTTCACGGTCTTCTCAAAGCTCTAGCACAAGTACTTCTAATCCTTTGGCTGAATGTTACAAAAAGAAGGGAAATCCACAAGTCCAACTATCAAAAAATAAAATAAAATAAAATGTTTGGCCTTAGCAATCTAGTAATCTAGCAATCTTGCACTTCAGGATGATGGACTGTACCTTATCCTTTAGTGACACAAGTATGTATCTTGTTGAACCATGAATATTATCATAACACATTTCTACCCAAAACATCCGCCATCATTACAATAAAACAAGCCAGTAAAACAAAAAGTAATTCTGAATTCCAGTAACAACCATCAAACGTCAGAGAGACTTACAATCACAAATGGTGGTTTGGAGCTGCTAGAATCTGCCACAAAGAAGCCTGATTTCTCCCACCATGCGTACCATCTAAAACCAGCAATTATATGACATGGGAATTGTATGGTTACGATGGTAAAAGATGACCTTTTTATGATGAAAATGACATACACAAGAATTTTAAACTTACGATTTCTCCACGGCGCTTGGACTGAATTGCTTAGCCATTTGCGGAGAAAGATGTTTCTTCTCACCAAAAGGAGTTTATGGGTCAACATAATCTTCAGGGTTTTCTGCCCCTGCCTCCTTTTTTAAGTTCTTTCGCTTCCGTATTTTTGAAGAAGTAGAAGCTTGTTGTTCCTTGAAAGCAACATTCATGAAAATAAACATTCAATGCCATAAAAAGGTAGCCTAAAAACTATTTGTATTCTTCACAGTAACATTCAGTTTAACAGATTAGGGTGTGTGAATAGAGTAAAAAGAGCCAAAAGAACCAATAATAATAATATTACTTTTACCTTAAGTTTTGCTAATGCTTCTTTTTGCTTTGCCTTTTCTACTTTCAGTGCTTTCTCTCTCGCCTACACCAATAAAACAGAGAATATACATTACAATTTCACAATCAGAAACAAAGAGATAATTACATTTGAGTTACAAAACCAAATAAACCAAAACCAACAAGACCATTAGAACACATACCTAATAACTTTAATTGAAAAACACCATTAACAGAAGCACAATATTTGACTCACAATGAAGATAACAGAATGGAGATGGATACATCATTCACATGGAGTGAAACAACTAACAAATTATTATTCCCAAGAGTAACATTTATCTTGAGTAGGCAAAATCATGATTTCAGCATCTGACTTCATCAGCCTTATAATACTTCCGAACATTATTGTATGCAGATAGTTTCCTTCTCTTTCGTATATCCAGGATAGATCAACATTAAAAATTTGAAACCTAAAAACAAGCACAGCCAATTGGTCATGCTTCTATTTGTTAGTCAGGACTAACAATATATTAATCATCTTCATATCATAGCGGTCCAGAAATCAAACACAGTTTGTTCTTTGGTGTTTCAAGGCAACAACAGTCAACAAAAATGCTAAATGGAACAACTGTAAAAATTCTTGGCCACAAAATGATATATGAATTGTATCCTAGACCTGCATAAATATCACTCCATTTGTTTGGAAGTAACAAATTTTTCATGAGATTGATTTTCAATTTATCATGAGATTGATTTTCAACAAACAAAAAATTAAGTGAACACTAAGCTAGCGATGTGGATAGAAGCATTAGAATCACAAAAAAAAAAAAAGTTTAGGTCTAAAACTGATTATATGAAATGCAAATTTAGTAGTAGCCAAAATATAAATGAAGGAATAGTAATATTGAAACTCAAGTAATACTTGAGATAAGAAAATTTCGATGCTTAGGGTCTATTATTCAAGCGAAGGGAGATATTGGTTGGGATCTGATGCACAAAATAAGGTGGGTTGAATTAAGTAGTTGAATACATCATGTGTTTTATGTAATAGCCGCATGCATTAAGTTTAAAAGAAAAAATTTATAGGACAATAGTTAGACCTATCATGTTATATGGTTTAGAATGTTGGGCAACTAAAAAACATGTCAATAAAACGAATGTAGCCGATATAAGAATATTAAGGTGAATGTGCGATAAAAGGAGAGATTATAGTATTATGAATGATCTTATTCGTGAGACGAGGTAGCATCAATTAAAGATAAATTGAAGAAAATTGGTTGAGGTGGTTTGGTCATGTACAAATGAGATCAGTTGATGTTCCAAGCAGGAGGAGTGATAGCATCCCAAATGCAAGTAATGTGAGGGGGCGATGCAGACCAAGACTGACATAAATAGAAATAATAAATAAAGACAAAACTCTATGTGGTTTGACAAAAGAAGTGGCCCTTAACTAAGGCTAATGGAAAAATGATTCATGTAGTTGGGAAAAGTGGTCAGTTAAGATGAGTTGCTAAGCAATGTTTGATCCATGTGATAAGGCCATGGGATTAGGGGTCATGACAAACAACCTAAAGGGAAACTTTTATCCTGCACGCACAGGACTAGATAATCACAAGGGACGGAGGTGGGATAAGTAATCTGGATTCAAGATTGGAGGCAAACTACAAAATTTCCCGTAAGGGATTGCGATTCCAAGATTATCTCTTATGGGATTCCTTAACCCTCTTCCCTCCTCAGATTCCTAGTCAATAATATCACCTTACCTGAATAAACATCTCCTTACAAATATAAGATCAATCAGTTATTCTCCTAACGAAGTCTGCAGCATTCAAAAACCAGTGCAACACCACGAAAAGATAGCACATGTAGAGACGTCCAACAGTATTGGCTGGAAGCCTCAGCCATTATTTCTCTGTTGCACCCTGGTGTGCTAGTGTCAGCTTTATAATTTTGTGTTGTCTAACTTTCAGATAAAAAGTAATCATTTCAGCTCCGGGCCGTCTGTTTATATGGGTTTTTCGAGTGAAGTAATGAACAGACGGTCCAAAGCGTTTATCTGTTCATTAGTTTGGCATGGGTATGTTTGTTCATTAGTTTGTTCATTAGTCTGTTCTTTATTGAGAAGAACAGAGTTCATTAGTTTGTTCTTTGGTCTTAATCTTTTATTTATAGTTTATCTGGACGGACTTTGCATCGAATGAAAGCCAAATGTCAAGTATTTTTTTTTCTCCGTATGGCATTCTTTCATTGCATGCTAGGAGTTTTATAATTTGTAGCATACTATCATGAAACATGTCCTACGCTTTCCGAACATACCCATGCCAAACCAATGAACTCTGTTCTTCTCAATAAAATTCTCAACATGTAAGCCAAACACGGATATCGAAACTAAAGTCAAAATTTCCCAGTGAAACTGTTGAAGAAAATGTGAATGCCAAAGGCGGAAAAGAGCACAGCAATAATAATAAACAGTGGCAGGGGATTGTGCAAGTTGTAGAAAGCTTGTACCTTTTCTTCTTTCTTCTTCTTCTTCTCGGGGTCTTCTGCCTGTGATTGAACTTCCGATTCCACCTACGCATTCATCGTCCTTAAAGATCAATTTATGCAAGGAAAAAACTCACCAAAATGTCTACTGTTACCACAAATTATAAGAAATTAAATTATAATATACTCCATTCCAACCTTTTGATCGCTTTCCTTCATCGTTGGGTCTCGTGGTTGTGCATCTGATTCCACCTATACAACCAAAAAAGGAGCCACGAATAGAATCTAACTCGATAAGACTCAAATCAATTCAGAGACAACGCTAATTGGGAATCACTCACCATATTCGGTACTTCGGAATAAAAAGTCAGCGACTCAGGTCAGAGGCAGCCTCTCTCACCTGTCCACTTTCCAAGTTTTCGAGCATAGGCGGCGGGAGCTCGACAATGGGTTAATTAATTATGGTTACACCTTAACTATGGTGATTAGCACTTAAACTCCATAATTTTAAAATTCTAAACTATAACCACTTTATTTAGAGAATGTTTGGTATGATAAAAAGTGAGATAAAATAAAATAATTTATGAATTTGTAATACGTGCAGTGAGATAAAAAATAAAAAATTTTAAAAATTTTCAGAATTTTTCAAAATTTTTCAACAAAACAAACACCTCTTCACTTGATAGAAATAATTTCCGTTTAGAATATGTTAATGAATGTAATTTAAATGACACATATGCCCTTGGACAATTCCACATATAAATGAAATTAATTATAAGGAAGTTCCCCTATTAAAAATGATTATTACGTCAACTTCAATTATACAGAAACCTACACTTTTTTCTGCTAAATTATAAGAAAAAAATAATAGATTTTATTTAAAAATTCCTAATAAAAATAAAATTTTAAGTTTAAAATACAACTACATAATAGCAAATGTACTTATTTAAAGAAAATATTTACAAAATAAAATAATACATATTTATAAAAAAAAAAAAAACTAAGATTGCACTCTTTATTTCTTTTTCCCTTTGTCCAATTTTCTTTTCCTTTATTCTTGTCTTACTTATTCTAATAGTATTTGTTTTCTAAAAAAAAAAAAAACAACACAAATTTGACATAATATGACATAACATAACAATAGTAGTAATACAATATCACACTAAAAATATAACTTGTTATTATAAAAGGAGAGCTACTTTAATAATATTACTTATCGGACTTTAGTTTGTTCACATTTTAAGTTATATATTTTGTTTAAAGATAATTTGAGTTGCAAATATACATAAAAAAAAAAAAAAAAATTGAAAGGCATTTTGAGTTGTAAAGGTTAAAAAAAAAAAAAAAAGGGACGAGTAAATTCGATAAATTTAATATATAAATTTAGTCGACCCTACTTAGTGGGGAAATGCTTGATATAATTTGGTTTGATTTAGTTTAATATATCAATTTAGATATTATTATATGACAAACATCAAGTTTTGGTGAAATCTTTTTTTTTTTTTTTAAACTTATTATATTGGCAAAGCTTTAATTTTTTTTTTTTCATTTCTGACTCACCAATAACCACTCATAATTTTTGATGTATAAGTAATTTTTTAACTTTTATAAGTTATTTAAGTAATTTTATCATTTTATTTTTTTCATTTTCCTTAAATACCCATTAGCAACCAACTCCTCTTATAATACTCTTTTATTTTATCTAAATGGCCCTTAATTACTTACAATTTATTTAAATATAATTGATTAATTATTACTATTTATTTATTTTTTGAGAAATTTTTTAAATGAAATAGCAAATTAATTAATGATAAAAATTTGACAAAAATTCACATGCATCACTTGTGCGCCGACATTTTTTAATTTTTTAAATAAAATAGCAAATTAATTAATAGTACCTAGTTTTAAAATAAAAATTCACATGCATTGTGTGTACATCAGTATAAAATTAAGTAACATAAGAAAAAAAAAAATCACGCACATTGCTAGGTTGATTAAGAAATTAATAGAAAAATTAAATAAATATTCATAATTTTCAAAATTAAAATATTTTTAAATTGATGAGTCATACGATGAAATTATGGGAGAGAGTTATTGAGAGAAGATTAAGAAGGATA
>JAVXUM010000040.1:3042075-3052563 GCA_035590655.1 Pouteria glomerata
AATTTGAGGTAATTGAATTTAAAATTCCTTCACAAAGAAAGCATGTGATAGCTTAAAGCGTGGTTCAAGTGGCTTTCCCGCTGTGCACGGAATTTGTCTGGCCGGAACCGCGGAACCACTTTGCGGTTCTTGTAGTTTCACTTCATAACCGCAATCGTGTATTGCGGTTTTGGGTAATGATTACAAAAACGCAAAATTAAATTACGGTTTCAAAATCGTAGAATCATATTGCATTTTTTTTATCAATACTTTTACAAATATTGAAATTTTTGCAGCAAACCCGCAAATTTTGCAACAAAAATCAATAAAACAAAAAAAAATCCCTTTTACCGTGCTTTTATTTTCTGCTTCGATTACTGAAATCACCTCTTATGGTATACAGTAACCGCACTATACAGAACAATCAATTTAAATGACCTTGATGATTTATCCGACAATTATATATGTACACGTGTTAATATTGGACGCGGCATGTTATCCATTTTCCATCCCAAGATTTTTCGACAAAAGAGCCAAATAATATATTCCCGTTGGGGCGAAGTCGTTCAAGGCAGTGACCACATCGCTCATTCAATTCAGTTTCAATTTTTAATGGCCTCTGCAACTCTCTCTCCACTCGCTCTCTCGCTCCATTGCCATAGCTACCATGAAGTTCCAAAACGCTTCACTCGCCGGCGAATTTTTCTTTGCTCCGTGTCCCCTCCGCCCCCTCTCCTACACTCCTCCCATCTTTTTCCATCTGCTTGGTCTCGCCGGCGGCGACCGAAGGGCTCAACTACTTCAGCTTATATGACTGGACCGGCGTCCGATCCGATCGTGGCCGATGACGGTCCGAAGTTCGACGTTTCGAGCTCTGACAGCGAAAGTATGCAATCGCCGCCTAAGGCGATAAGTTGGGATATGTTATTCAGTCTTCTGCTTCGGCACAAATTGAGAATAGCGGTTTCGGTTGTCACTCTCGTTGGTTGCACATCTTGCGTTCTGTCAATGCCTTTTTATTCAGGTAAGAGAGTCTTGGAAAGTTCTATTCAATTCAGTTGATGCTCTGTTTGGTTGTTTGGGAACCTCGGGAAAATTAAATCATAATTTTGTATTTTCTTTTCTCTTGATTATCGGGAAAAAAAAGTATGAGAATTAATTCAAGCAACTTTTTCTGTTAAGGCCTTTTTTCAATTTTCAGCAAAGGAAAGGTATATCTTCTGTTTGTTCGATTCTTTAGAGAAACCAGATAATTAACTCAATCATTGGCACAGGATGTTGAATTGCACAAAATGCTTGGCGATTTAATAGCTGAGAATTGAATAAATTGTTTTAACAATTGTTGATGATATTCCAGGGAGATTTTTTGAAGTACTTATTGGCACAAAGCCCGGGCCTCTGTGGAATGTGCTTGGTAAAATTGCAGTTCTATATGCATTGGAGCCAGTTTTCACTGTTATTTTTGTTGTAAACTTGAACACAGTATGGGAGAAGGTCATGTCAAACTTAAGAGCTCAGATATTTCAAAGAGTATTGATTCAGAAGGTAAAATAAATCATTTTTTCTTGGTAACAACAGCCCCCGGGGCGCGCGTGTGCGCCTATCTCAGTTCAAGTTTATTTTGTTGGGTTATGATATGTAATATGAGATACCACAATGGAGCAATATTGGTTTGTTTGCTAAATGTTTATTTTTCTTTCTTCTTTTGACTAGGAATATAAAAATACCAAACAAGATAATCACATTTTGTTAGAAATTCGAATAATGTCACTTTTCAAATTTCTCTAAGGGGCAAGGTGCTCTTTACATTGAACGGAAAATTTGGGCCATTTCTTTTCTTCACAAGGAAAAATGATCTGAATGCATGCAATATGTCGGGGTTTTACTTTATTTTGCTGAAATAATTCTTGAGAGCAAGATGAATATTGAAAAGCTCTAGCTTTTAGGACTTCTTGAAAAATGAAATATGGACTTGGTTGAAGCTTGGCAACTACTTTTGGCTTGGAAGACTAAATCATACTTGGCATGATTGGTATCCTCAATTTGCCGTGATTCAAATCTGTTTTTATATGCAATCATTGCAGTGCAAACCATGTGCATTTCATAAATCCCAAGAGCCAAAATCGAGGATGATATTGACCAACCTACCTATGCATTTAGGTTTGAATTATAATAGAGAAGTGTTTTTATTTTTTTTCATTTTTCCCCCTAATGTGATCAGTGTAGGTGATATGTCAGCCCTACACCAGAGGGGCTCCTCAGGTTGGCAAACATTACCCGATTTGGCCCCTGTCACGACCCCTGTTAAACCAGCAAAAGACTCGGTCATGCTACAATTCAAATTCTTGATATTTATCTTGATGATGTGTAGCTATATCTAAATCTGTTGAGATTTTGTAGCTTTGTAGATAATCTCGTATGCTATCTCATTTGTTGAGATATTCTAGCTTTGGATATAACCTCTTGAGACTCTTTAGATTATCTTATCTATTGAGATCATCGAGCTTTGTAGACAACTTCTTGAGATTATCTCATCTGTTGAGATCTTTTAGCTGTGTAGAATCTTGTAATCATCTGTTGAGAGCTTCACAGATAACCTTGTAAACCATATATATATAGTTGATCTAAACATGTTTGGATTCATTAAATACCAAAAATATGTTTCTCAATCATTCTATTGAATCTCTTACACGGTATCAGAGCATTCTAAGCACACGCTTGATTTGATCATGTGAGTATTCAATATGTCTTCCTCCAATGCTTCCGCTCCTATCTTCAATCTTCTTAATATCAACTCTCTTATCACTGTCAAACTGGATGGACAAAGTACTTATCTTCAATGGATTTCTTTATTTGTTCTTGCATTAAAATCGAATGATCTTATGAGTTTTGTGGATGGTTCTGAGCTGTGCCCTGATCAGTATCTGCCTCCCCCTCCTGGCAAATCAAGTGGTGAGATTAATCCAAATTACTTACTTTGGATTAGAAAAGAATCAACTGGTGAGAATAATCCAAATTACTTACTTTGGATTAGAAAAGATAATTTTGTCCTTTCCTGCATCAATGCCACCTTGTCACCAAACGTTCTTAATCTGGTGTATGGTCTTACCACTGCCAGACAAGTTTGGAATTTTATCTCCACTTGATTTGCTTCTCTTACACCTCCATCCAGAAAGACAAGAGCTGACTTACCAGAGACAGTTCAATAAATACCTTGGAACTTCCGTCATTTAAGGGGGATCATTACTCATCTACCTACCAAGTTTCTCTCTCTCTATCTTGCTCTAGGTTGTCTTGACTTTTTCGTTGCTGGTCTTTAGTGTTGTCCTGCCATTAACAGCATATAACAGTGTTCCAGACAAAGATCCATTCTGATCACACACAATCAGCAATCATGACCATTAGAAGGGATTGGGGTATCTGTTAATGGGAAATTTTGTTGCCTCAGGTGATATCCATCTGGCTGGAATAGTTTGGAAATTGAAACTTTCGGATTTTTGGCTTAATAATGGGAAATTTTAACATGCTCAATAAGATGTTTTATCAGATTTGATAAGTCCTATTGGCATGGGAATATGGTTTACATGAATTTCTATTAGAAATTGCTTTGTGGTGGGGGACAACAAAAAGATGTCGTTTTGGTATGATATTTGGTGTGAGATTTTCCTTGTCATGTGTGTATTTTTTTATTTATTTTTGATTCATATCAAATTGCTTAATAAAAGGATGCTTTGTTGTCCAATATCACTGAGCAGTTAGGGTTTGAAAAACGTTGGAACTTGATTCTTGTTACTAGATTGACTGGTGATTGGACCACAAGCATCATTTAAGCTTTCATGAACGGTTTGTTTGGGAAGTGTTGAAACTAAGCCAATTGTACCATTATTTAAAGGAACCAAAGGGATATCTCTTTGTGAAATCTCTTTTGATCTTGGGTAGACAGTTCCTTTTTATGTGGATAGGGAGACGGTGTTTTTAAGTAGTGGAGAAGGGAGAATTATGACAAAAGATAGAATTGATCTAAGAGGTATCATTTTCAAATATGGGTTCAGAATCAATATTTTATAATTTCTTGTGCTGGTTGTTTCACTATAAATCAGTAGATTGGACATATGCATGCACTAAAGAAAGTTATAGGATGGCTTTTATTGTTACTATTATCTTTTTATTAAGTTCCCTTATGATAAATTTAAGATATTTTGAAAATGAATTTTTTTAGTATATATATTTTTTTATTATAAATGCCAATATACAATTTGAAATCATGCACATACCGTTTGAATCACGAATGTTCTTTGAATATAATGGTCACAACCATGCAGAGATTTATATTGATAGCTAGTTGGTGAAGAAATGGCCTACATGCTATGAAATGTACCTGTTTATTGTATTCCAACGTTCTCTGAGGGCTGCACAATTGTAGACTTTTCAGTTCAATTGGAGAACAGGAAGATTTTAGAATGCGGTTGTCAATTGGGTTGCCATTTAGTTCTAAACAACCACACTGGTATTTTGGTCAGGGAATTTATCTTTTATTAGTATGATATTGAATGACTGTATATGCCTTAATTATTCATGAAGTCAGAGCCTATGAAACATAGATATTTAGTGTTTTGACAGGTTATTTTGCCTATATTTGCAGGTGGAGTTTTTTGACCAATACAAGGTATGGATTGAGATTCTTTGGCACTTGTTACCATTTCCGTGCTGGGACAAAAGTTGATGAGATTGTAATGCATTTGTATTAGAATATACTAATTTTACTTCTTAATTTATCAATAAATTGTGTTGGTGCTCAAAATCTGATGGTTGCTTGATTGGCTCACAAAAGTGTGTTTTCATCTGACAAGTCCACGAGTGTTACCAAATAATAAAACCCAAAAGTTCTAGGTCAAATGTACAAGGAGACACTAATTGAGTTGACTCGCAATTCACTTCTCTAGCTAATAGGTGTCATGCAAATAAAACAATTAAAAAAGAGTTTGAATTTTTAAAGAGAAACTTACCTGGGGATTTTATCAAACACCTTCGAGGTGACTAATCAAAGCAATGAAAATTAAATGAAAAACTATAAAATAAATCAGCAAAGGAACTAGGATCAATTATCCAACAAACATGAAATGAATCAAAATGAGGAGAAGGAGTTATGCACAGAATTTGGGGAATCAATTTAATTAGGTGAGTCATCGAATTGCCTAGTCCCGTTAGTAACTCGCAACCTTAACTTTATCAAATTGATTTCTAAGTATAATTGAACATAAGTTTCAATGAGCTAAACAATTGAGTAATGAATTAACTAAGTAAGAACTTCTATCATAACTTCTCTTACACTCCGTTTGGCATGGTGGATTTGATGGGATTTGATTTCATTTGATAAAAAATCTCATCAATTCATATGTTTAGAACTAATATAAACTTTTGCGAGTGGGATTTGATTTCATTTCATAACTTAAATTTTGGGATTTCTATAAAATTTGAAATCCAATCCAAAACAATAGGATTTGATGAGAATTCATTATTTTCTTAAGCAAGTTAAGTAAGTGGATATATTTATTTTCGTATATCATATTTTTTTACTCCCTATTCACATGATCAAACTTGGTATTTTAAGTAAGTTAAGTAAGTGGATAAATTTATTTTCTTATATCATATTTTTTTACCCCCTATTCACATGATCAAACTTGGTATTTTACTTAAACCAAATCAATTTAATTTTTAAATTCAAAATGTGTTCCAAACACAATATTTTATTTATTAAATCAAACCAAATCAAATCAATTCTTTATTTTAAAATGAAATCAATTCTAATAATGGAATGTTTTCAAATGGAGTGTTAATTAATTCCTAAAACTATTAAGCAAAAATCCACACAAGGAAGAATGAATTAATTTTAGAAAATTAAGCATAGTGTCATAAAGCCTAGGAATCGTGGCATTCAATATACCCTATTTACCTATACAGCGTAAAGAGTCTAGAAGAGATACATAAAAGGGATTCAAAAGAAAACCAATCATCCATCAACATAAATTCATAGGAAAGGGTTCAAAGATCAATGTGCCTCAATTTGAAATCATTGCAAACTTATCTTCAAATTCCCCCAAGGTTCCTTGCCTCAAAAACTGCTCCAAAACCATTAATCTAAAAAGAAAACTAGATGAGTATGTGAAGAAAATTGAAAACCCTAAGTGGGAGAGGAGGGAAGGCCTCTCTTCCCCTTTCTAAAATCTGAAACTAGGTATGTAGAATGCCTAGAACTGAAATCCTATGTTTATATATAGTCCCCATCTTTAAAAATTACAAAATTGCGAGTAAAATCCTGAGAATCTGAAAATTTTGGACGGGTCGTTTGGATCCCTGTCTGAAGGAGTGCCAAGACTTTGAAAAATTTCTCCTACTCAAAATTGCACATCCTCTGTCATGCGCATGAAATTCACCTGGCATGCACATGCCATGAAGATATTCTCAGTTGCAGGCACAGAACAACAGCTCAGGTGCATGAAAATGGCTAAAAAAAGACACTGGTGTTTGGATTCAGCCAAAGACTTTGGAAGGCCTATTAGAAATATGTTAGCGTGTTACTAAATATTAAAAATATTGGAGTTTTAGGCGACATGCATTGTGTACTTCCATTTTATTTGTCTACTAACGGGTGAGGTCATCCGCAAATGATGTGCCTGGGGGTTGGGGGAAGAAAATTTCAGTATCACAAAGACATGATTTTGTGGGCTCCATTAGTTGCGAATCAGTGCATGGGAAACAAAAAAATTAAACAGAAAATTTCAGATGCTGAGCAAAGAATGGGGGAAGAAAGAAATATGTTGCACGTGGACTATGGAATGGAGACTTTGCTAATAACAACTGCAATGACAATGTGATGAAGCAACAATGCATACTTGGGAGATGCTGCAATGCAACATCAATGTAAACTCAAATGCTTTAATTGGGGGTTATTCATGAATAATGTTCTGCTTTAGAAAGTGTTTTGCTCCTTTTCCATTTACCTTGATATGCTCATAAGGATCTTTTACTTTAACCATGTGAGATTTACAAATGATCTAACTCTCTCTCTCTCTCTCTCTCTCTCTCTCTCTATCCCCCCCTTCTTTTGTCGGATGATGTGTACATGTCTCTGTTTTCTTTTTGTCTCCTATTCGTTCACTATCACGTATCTGACTTACTAAAAAATGTAGAGTCAACATGGAATTGACAGCTTGTGTATTCCTCCTGACAGGTTGGTGAACTCACTACATTATTAACTTCTGATTTGGGTTCTCTTAAAGGCATTGTGAGTGAAAATATATCCAGGGATCGTGGATTCAGGGCACTTTCTGAGGCAAGATAATCTCCACTTAAGCAAGAGTGAGCTTTATATAAACTTGTATATAGTTCTTTGGATTCTAATAGCTTCCACTTCAACCGTAAAAGTTTCTCTGATTTTCTAAATTTATTGGACAAGCATTTTGCTTTTTTAGATTTTAATCTGGTATGAGTCAAAGAGTTAACAGTTTTGAATCTCTCGTGTGTTTCTTTTTTCTTTGTGGAAATTATATTTTATGGTCATTTTAGCGTTTGTGACTTTGTTCTTGTAGGTTGTTGGAACGTTATGCATCCTGTTCACTTTGTCCCCCCAGCTTGCACCTCTTCTGGGGCTACTTATGCTTACAGTATCTGTTTTAGTTGGTAAATCATTATTCTCTGTTGATTGTATTTTTTATTCTGTGATTGTATTTTTGTTTGAATTTTACTTTGTCTCCCTTCACCATGGATGTGCAATGGAATTACAGTCATGTTTTTGTTTCTCTTTTTTTTTTTTTCCTTCCTGGAAAATAATTAGAACTTTGCAGCTGTGGATTAATATGCAGAAAATGATTGATAACAGATGGCAACAACTACAATAGGCTAGGGAGCTTAAACAAAGTTGGGCAGGACAAGAAGTCAGAAGCCTTTTCGATATGAAGGAAAATATCTGTAGTGATATGTGCGTGTTCATTATAAGTTATTATGTTGTTGGTCATATCATCATTTTTATATGTCCTGAAGTTGAACCACTGAACCCACAAGAATCTGACAAGGGACTGTGGTCACAGCCACATGGTGGCTACAAGGACTATAATGTTATACATTGACCACATTACAACTGGCACCAAACTCAATAAGCTCCTCTGGCCTTGCAATCTGTATGGGAGGGACTAATTTTCAAGGTGCTGGTTGGAGAACCCAGGTTAAGGAGAGAGATCATAAATGAAGATCCAATCTGTATGGTGTGTGAGACTGCAGCGAACCTTTTTTATTATGTGAGATGTCTGGGACCCAGGCCAAGGCATTTTGTACTCTGCCTTGTTAATGCAAGGAAACAGAGGAAGTAAAGTACGGTTGGTGTATTTTATGATCCCAAACTGTTAGCTTTCTTTGACCTTTATAAACCTAGAAAGCTTCATAACATCAACAACCATTAACCATTCAAAATAATATTCATCCCTACAAAACCATCCTCTTTCCCAATATTGACATCTACCGAAGAGCTTGTAAGAGACTTGATGTTGGGGATGTTGTATAGGAGTTGTTCTTGCTTGCTTGCTCTATATTTGGATTTGCATCCCTTTGTTGCCTTGTAATAATAATTTACTTACCAAAACTGAAAAAGAAAAGGGGGGGGGGGTGTGGTGGGTGTTCATTGCACTTGTTCTACATCAGTGGTCTAATTCTTGTCAGTGAAGACAGAGATACTTCTATTTCCAATATTTAGATGTTGGAAGAATTTGAAGTGAGTTTATGCTGAAAATTTGACATAATGAAGAACTTGCAGATATTATGCTGCTTATCTATATATATTTCTAGAGTTTCTATTGAGGCATGCTACATTTTCACAAAAGGCATGGTATATGTTTTACCCACTAAATTTATAATTGAAGTTTCTTAACGAGCTTTTTCTTGATAGTAGTAATCTTAGTTTCCAAATTTCTCTCTTTTTTTATTTTGTTTTATGTGGTTAGTGTTTTCTTGCTAATGCTGACTGTTATGAATTTTCAGCTGTTTACAAACGGTCAACTATGCCTGTTTTTCAAGCTCATGGTATGGCCCAAGTGTCCATAGCAGATTGTCTAAATGAGACTTTTTCCGCTATTCGTACTGTAGGTTTCTATATTCTTTGCCTTGTTGAATATATATATATATTTGTGCTTGTGAAGTTTATATATTGATAGTTAGGAGCATTCTATGCATCTAATTTTGGAAAAGAAAATTTGATTAATACTTAAATGTAAATTTGTTGATAAAACCGGTGTGGTTTGTACTACAGGTAAGATCCTTTGGTGGAGAAAAACGACAAATGTCAAGTTTTGGTAGCCAGGTAAGATATTGATTGTTATCTAAATCCCACAATTCCAATCTCCTTTGAAGCATCCATGTGCATGCTGATATTGTTGCCCTGTCCATGCACTTAACATCAACTATTGTGGAGCTTGGCAGGTCCTTGCTTATCAGACTAGTGGCATAAAGCTTGGGGCTTTCAAATCCATAAATGAATCTTTGACAAGAGTTGCAATTTATATTTCTTTGTTGGCCTTGTATTGTCTTGGGGGTGGCAAAGTAAAGTCGGTAAGCATTTCAAGCTGGTAACATGTTTTCAATATCCTTACTTATGAAAAAAGACAATGTTTTCCTTGTCCTTGTAAGTGACTCATATGATCTAGTTTGTGTCCTCAAAAGGAAAATTATTGTTACAGTCATCATATTTATTCATCTTATCAGCAAATGTTTTTCTTAAAATCCAAGTTAATAGTTGGAAACTTGGCATATTGCCACAGTTTTGGACTCATACCTAGTTTTTTAAATCAATTTTGTAAGCATTTATTCAATAACCATATTTAGAAGTCTGTGCATGCTGCAGGGTGAATTATCAGCAGGAACTATGGTTTCTTTTATTGGATACACATTCACATTGACTTTTGCTGTAAGTGCTCCTTTTTAAGCTTCACACATTTATACTTCTTTCTTGTTCTACATTTTACTCATACAATACTTTTTTCAGGTTCAAGGGCTGGTTAATACGTTTGGTGATCTCCGTGGAGCTTTGGCTTCGGTGGATAGGATTAACTCTGTTTTATCTGGGGCTGAAATTGATGAATCCTTGGCCTATGGTTTGGAAAGAGACATCAGGAGTCAAGAAGTGCATGATAAGAATTTTGAATTGTTCTTTGACAATGGTTCTGATAGGAAACATTGCTCTCTTAATATGCATTACATGGCGGCTTTGAGATCGACCAGCAATCTGGGAAGCCTAGCCTGGTCTGGTGATGTCAATCTTGATGGTATGTCTTTGATTCAGTTCATATATTTGTTTTCTGGGTGCAGTGAAAGGCTGATAATTGTACATTTTTTTTAAATGCAATTTATAATAAATTAATTGCTCAAGAATCAAATTGGTTAGCATGGTGTACAAAAATTCTTAACCTTCGGAATTTTCTAAACCTTTTTTTTTTTTTTTTTTGACTTTATCTCTCTCTTTTC
>JAVXUM010000040.1:3101505-3116694 GCA_035590655.1 Pouteria glomerata
TTTTCTTTTCTTTTAATTGGTTATTAATTAGGTATTAAAAAATTAGTTTTTTTTTTTTTATTAATCTAATCTTGTTTATTTAAAAAAAATTAAAATATAAGAAGATAAATTTAATTATTTTTAAAAAATCAAAAAATTGAGTAACTAAAAACTAAAACTTCTGAAACGGATCACGGATCTCGAAAATGATTTCTCCGACACAAGAATATTTGGGAGAAAGGGCAGAAAGCACGTGCAATTAATGTTGTTAAAATTCTGGTTTAAATCTTAAAATTTTATGATTTTATGATATTAGAGAGGGAAAACTTGTTCGATTTTACGTAAAATCTTAATAAGGGCAAAATAGGTAAAATTTTAATTTTAAAATGTAAAATCTCAATTTTATAAGTGATTTTTTTGATTTTAAATATTAAGTGATTTTTGTATGATTTTGTCAAATCTATTTTTTTTCAAATAATATGTCACAACTATTTCACTTATTATTTTTTTCAGATTTTTTTTTTTTATTTCTATAACACCATTATTTACTATATGACACTAGTTGATGATCCTGTACCCATTGTTGCACCAAGTTGACTATCATAAATTAAATGTAGTAGTTATGATAGAAACTAATAGACATATGATAAAATATTACAAATATATTTTAACTTAAATAAAAAATTAAAATAAAATGAAATTAATATTTTAATGTCAATTATATAGATCACACCAAACATTTTAACGGTCTTAATTGTGTTCTTTTCTAAACTTTGTTAAATTTTCTTTTCGTTAACATGAGTAAATTTTTGTGCATGACATTTTTCTTGATATATGTCTTTTTTTCTTCTTATTAATAAAATTATTTATTTATCAAAAAAAATATCAAAAAAAATAGAAGGTATAAATAAAAAATTGTAACATAATGGACTATATTTTCATTTTATAGTTATTTGATAAAAACTTACGATTTTACGATTTGATTTTTGAATCCTTCACTGATTTTAAGTAAAATGTCGATTTTAATAAGTTTGCGTAGAAAGATTTTGAAGCACTTTTGGTCAATTTGTTAACATACTCAACTCAGCTGCGTGAAAATATAAATTTAATAAATTAATAATTAAGAACTTAATTAGAAGAAAATATAAATGAATTGTATTTCTCTATGAGTTTTCCACCATTTCCATTTTTCTTTTCCATTGATTGGGCCAATGCCGCCAATTCCCATCTGACATGATTAAATCCAACGGCAGCAGAAGTGAACTACCAAATGCGTCCCACGTGGCGATGATATATACTTCGGCAAATGAAATGGGATCATGTTTATGCTTTTAATTAAGTGTGAGTTGTGAAGTGCTGTGGTTGATATCAACTTGAAGTGTTATAATGAGAAAGTGACTAGGAGGATCACATAAAATCACTGGTTACCAATTTTGACGCCTGGGTTGGCCGGTGGCGGGTTGGCAGTGGTGGTTTTATCACACAATTAGCGAACCTTGTTTTGGAGGGGGAATCGCATCCATGCGCTCTAGATTCTCGGTCCTATTCTGCTAGTTCTTCGGTCAGAAAGCCGAAAAGGGGGTTAATGTCAATCCCGTGATATTAATATAAAATTTATTAAATTGAAATTTAATATTTTTAATATATTTATTTATTTCAATTAAAAAACATAAATAGTTTTAATTATAAGTCACGAGACTGACATTGTTATGTTAATTTCTAAATCTTAGAATTATTTTTGACTTTTTTTTTTTATCAAAATTATCATATTAGATATATTTTTAACTTTTTTTTTTTTAAAATCAATAAAATTTAAGTTATTCTTAACTCTTATTCTATTAATATTATGTTTGATCGCCAATGAAAATAAAAATAAGAATAAGAACAAAAATAAGAGAATCGAATTGTAAGAATAAAGTTTCAACATTTAGTACATCGAGTAATTAAAATGAAAATTCATTTCGCAATATTTATTATGCATAAATACATCTCAAAATAGAAGAGGAATGTGAGTTAAAAAAGACTAAATTATCATTTCCTTTTTGTAAAGCACAGGAAACCAATGAAGTCAACTTTGTTAGTTCATACTTTTCAAAGAGTTCTTTATTTTGCAAAAATTTCAAATCTTACATCAGAATTAGCAATTTATGATTCTGCTAATATGAGAATCGTTCAAATTTCTTGATCCAACATCAATCAAATATGAAAAATCCCTAATTAATGAGAATCCTATTCCAATTTCTAAATCTAATATGCTCAACAAACATAACATAAGATTAAAGGTAAATGAGTCTTGCGTTTTAATTAATTATTTTTTATTTTTCTTATTTAAAAACTTTTAAAATATAAAAAGCATAAAATAAATGAGAAAATAAAAAAAAAAAAAAAAAAAGCAAATCAAATACTACTCAGAAAAAAAAAATAAAATAAAATAAAATAAAACTCGAGTGACGGAAAGTTGAGAAGTTTTCTAATTTCTCAAACAAAGTCTGTATACGTATTAAAATGACACGCGTTTCTCTGTGATGAACAAAAAAGAAAGCTATCTCTGTATGACCGCTTCTAACAAAGAATATTAAAATCTAACAATAATGGAGACTTGTCTTCAATCCCCCATAATATGTAACACGTTAGCTAGACTCTTAGACTGTGTTTATTTGATGAAATTTAATGATAATAATAAGTAATATTATGAAATAATATATAAGATTAGATAAAAGATTTGATTAATTTTTTGTTGGATTATTTTTTTGATATTTAGTTGATGGGATATAAATATAATAAAAGATATAATTTAATATGTGATGTGATAGAAGATAATTTTAAACTTTTAAATTTTGACAGAAAACAAATTTAAAAATATAGTATAAATAATAATACCACATTCCTTCTCGGATGTCTCATCCCACGTTTCGAAAGATAACCAATCCAGGCCGGATGTCTCATCCCTCCGCCAAAATGGATAGCGAACAATAGATGAAGTGGAACCGGCAGACTAACAGTCTAGTCCCACGTGCTCCATCCCGAAATCAAACATAGCCCTAATACTTGCGTTTTAATTAATTATTTCTCAAACATTAGGGAGGATGAGCTTAACCACGCGGCCAATTTGTAAGATTAGAGACCTACTGATTAATTAATATATCTACCCTACTTGTCATTTCCAGCCCTCACTAAATCCCACCTCGTCATATAAGTCGGTCACTTTTCCTAATGGTAATGAAATCTACATTAGTTAATCTGTTTTGACTTTATGAGGGAAGGTAACGTTAATAATTTCAACTGGATTTCATTCTTCCTGCTAATGACCAATGATGACACAATGGTTGTCTTTTGCATCCATCACAACTTATTTTAAATAAATTAGTTTGTTTAGATTTTTTTTTTTTTGTTTTATATAATTATTTTAACAAAAGAATTATTAAATTTCTTAATAACTTTTTAAGTATGTTACTCACATTTTAAAAATAAATAAATAAATAAAATTAGTGTCCAACACTATGATTTAAGCTTATTTGAATACGAGCTGTAAAAAACTAATTATTATGTGAAAGGTTAAAGAAATTACACATATCTATATTGAGTGGTGGTTCCATTGATAAAATTTTAAATTTATTTCTATTATAATTAATTTAAATCTTTTCAGATTCATTGAAACTTCTAAAATACTTGTCTATTATAGATTTTTACAAAATTTGCGTCCAAAATGTCTGGAAAATGGAATTTATGTAGTAAATCAACTTTTAAGGAAAAGAATTTTGTAAAAGTGACGGACGCATAGTCTACCACTATCTTTTTATTTTTTATTTTTAATAATAATAATAATAATAATAGTGGAGCACCACCCTTTTTAGAGAACTGTTATTATGATTTCAAAAGAAGTTAGTGGAGAATGCTGTTTTGTTGAAAATTTGTTTGTGATATACAATTATTTTTTTTCCATAAAGAAATTATTTTAAAATGATGATTCAGTTTTGATTTTTTTTTTTATTTGAATATATTCTAATGCAGAATAAGCTTGAAGGAGGAGGAGTTCAAAGAGGAAACGAAGCCTTATCTGATTATTTTTTTTTTTAATAAAATAAAAATAACTTAAATAAATTGAAAAGAGTAATCAGATATCGCATTTTGGTGAGGCACCTGTGTAAATGATGATTATGCTGCATCAAAATTGAACTCATAAGCAAAGTAAATCTGAAACCGTTGAAGACGATTGCTTAGGAATAATAAAGCTTCTTCGGCCGAAAGGGATTCAACCGCTTGAAAGGCCCAATCGCATTGAACTAACGGTAGCCCAAATTTAAGGAAACCATAGTCCGTCTTAGCTCCCGCCGGCCTAATATGGAAATTGGAACTAATCATTTTTATGCACCATACTTAATCCATATTTGGATCATGAATTGTCATTCTGCTCTCTGAAAAGAAATAATTATCTCAGTTAAGTGATAATAATTTTTTCTTTCGTGTCCTTTTAATAGGAAAAAAATTATTTTACATTATAGACATATAGTCTTAATAAAATGAAATTTATTGTAATTTAAACATTCCTAGGCTACGTTTGATTTGAGAATTATTAAGATTATACTAAAATATCTAATCTTCTATTTTTAGAATATGTATATTCTGATTTGCTCAATGGTATAATTGCCATATTTTAGCCATATTTATAGCTTGTACGCATAACTGTAGTCAGATTTTTAATTTGTAATATTGTATATATATTACCTACAGGTGAATCAATAAGATCAAGGAAAACAAATTCTTTAATGGTATCAGAGCCCTAGCAGCCTAGCAAGCTCCTACCCATTTTTTTCCGATTTCTTCAGCCATCATAATCAGCCTCTCTCTCAGATTTTTCTCATTATGGCTGACGATGGGAAAATAGATCCACACTCTCCCTATTATCTTGGGTCTGGAGATCAACCCGGGAATATGATCACCCACGTGATCCTCTCTAATGACAATTATATTGCATGGGCACGTGCAATTAAGTTGTCTTTGAAAGCTCGCCGAAAGTTTGTGTTTGTTGATGGGACAATCACCAAACCGACGGAGAAGAAAAAATAACTCGATTGGGACACTGTCAATTTTATGCTTATCTCATGGATCACGCGGACTCTAGATCCAAAATTGGCAGCCTCCATTCCTTTTCGTGATGAAGCTAAACGACTTTGGGATTATCTTGAGAAGCGCTTTTGCGTGGCCAATGGTCCTCGTCTTCAACAATTGAGGGCCAATATTACCAACTGTAAGCAAACTTCGAATATGTCTATTGATGATTATTATACCCGTTTGATGGGATTGTATGATGAATTGGATCGTCTCAAGCCTCTCCATGCGTGTGCCTGTGGTAATTGTACTTGTGATGTTGCTGGTCGATTCGCTGCGGATCGGGAGGAGGATAAACTCTATCAATTTTTTATTGGCATTAACGATGAGTTATATGCAACGGTACGTTCTAATTTGTTGTCCACTTCTCCTTTACCTGATCTCGATCGTGTGTATCAAGCATGTCTTCAGGAAGAAAAGTCTCGTGGTATTGCTCGAGATAGAGCGGACAAGGAGGAAATCCACGTGTTTGCTCTACAAACTGGACGACCCAAGGCTCGTTTTACCCGTCCTGATAAATCAAAATTGTATTGTTCTGTTTGTAAGCGATCGGGTCATGATGACAATACTTGTTTCAAAACGCATGGATATCCGGATTGGTGGGAAGATCGGAACCGTGAAGTCCAAGGCAATGCACAACCCAATGCACAACCACCTCCTGCGGCTCCTCCGACTGCTTCTCGTGGTCGGCCCAAAACTGTGGTCGCCACGGTCGTGGCTGGTGGGGGGACCGATTCAGTGGCCTCCTCGCATGGGTCCTCTGGCATTTCTTTGCCTGAATTAAAACCGGAGCAGGTTCAGATTTTATTAAATATGATAAATAATAGCCAGCATGATCAGATGATGGGTGAGTTCTCTTCTTTTTCCTGGATTATTGATACTGGCACTTCTCACCATGTTACTGGCACTAAATCATGTTTGACGGACCCTCATCATATTTCGCAATGTTTAGTTGGGTTACCTAACGGCGCACATGCCATTGCTACTAAGGCTGGCTGCGTCTTGTTGACTGATGGGTTGATACTTGAGCATGTTTTATTTGTACCACAGTTACATTGCAACTTAATCTCGGTGTCACAATTAATTGATGATTCTAAATGTCTTTTACAATTCACTGATTCATTATGTGCTATATAGGACCTACGCTCGGGGAGTCTGATTGGACCCGGTGAACGTAAGGATGGACTCTATTATTTTCAGCGGATTCCTACAGTGTGTGCGGTAACGGTTCCAGAGATTTCAGATTTTGAGTTATGGCATCGTCATCTGGGGCATCCGTCAGATAGAGTCGTCAAGTTAGTTCCGGCTATTTCTTTTAGTATTTCTAGAAAGAAATTGAATAAAGCATGTGAAGTTTGTCCTCAAGCAAAGCAAAAACGTGACAGTTTTTCTGTAAGTGATAGTAAAGCTAGTCGAATCTTTGAACTTATTCATTGTGATCTATGGGGCCCAAATAAGATACCCTCATCGTGTGGAGCACATTATTTTTTGACTTTGGCGGATGATTTTTCAAGAGCTGTATGGGTTTATTTATTGCATTCAAAAACACAAGTTTATCAAGTTTTTTGTTCATTCTTCGCTATGATTGCCCGCCAGTTTGAAACACATGTCAAATTAGTACGGAGTGATAATGGTACGGAGTTTAAATGTATGTTGGATTATTTTGATACACATGGCATTATTTTTCAAACCTCTTGTGTTGGGACTCCTCAACAAAATGGTCGTGTGGAACGAAAACATCAACATATTCTTAATGTGGGTCGTGCTTTGATGTTTCAAGGCAATCTTCCTATTACTTTTTGGGGAGAATGTGTGCTTGGTGTAGTGAATCTCATTAACAGAACTCCTTCTGGTTTGCTCCACAATAAAACGCCCTTTGAAATTCTCTTTGGCCAGGCACCTGAGTTTAATGAACTTAAGGTTTTTGGTTGTTTAGCTTTTGCCCACAATCAAAAGGCCAAAGGTAATAAATTTGCTCCTCGAAGTAGGAAGTGTGTTTTTATTGGTTATCCACATGGAAAGAAATGGTGGAAATTATATGACCTTCAAACAGGTGACATCTTTGTTTCCCGAGATGTACAGTTTCATGAAAATGAATTTTCTTACAAGATTGTTTCTCAAGTGCATGCTTATTCCTTGTCGCCACCTGATTCTAATGTGGGGATTGATGTTGGTTTTTTGGAAGACTCGGAGTCTGCTTTGGTTGATGATTATGCAGCTCTTGCGATTGGGACGGACATTGCGCTGAATCCCACATCGCCTCTTGTGCCCCCTGCACTTTTGTCTCCTCCTGCCTCCACCGACGACTTAGGGCGCGAGTTGCGGGATAAGCGTCCCTCCGTTCTTCTTCGTGACTTTGTTACCCACACTGTACAATCTTTGAGTCCATCTGAGTGTTCATCGTCTTCTACTAGCTCCTCAGGTACTCCTTATCATATAGCACATTATGTGAATTGTAATAAGTTTTCTCCACGACACCGTGTTTTTCTTGCAGCAATCACTGAAGGTATTGAGCCTCGTTCTTTTAAAGAAGCTATGCAAGATGAAGGTTGGCGCGAGGCTATGCAGCAAGAAATTGCTGCTTTAGAAGCTAATGGCACCTGGGAAATGGCAGTTTTACCTCCTCATAAAAAGGCTTTTGGTTCGAAATGGGTATGCAAAATCAAATATCATGCGGATGGGCAAGTAGAGCGTCTTAAGGCTCGTCTGGTTATTTTTGGCAATCATCAAGTTGAGAGGGTTGATTATAATGAAACTTTTGCTCCCGTTGCGAAAATGGTCACTGTTCGTGCCTTCTTAACAGTTGCAGCGGTCAAGAATTGGGTTTTACATCAGATGGATGTTCATAATGCGTTTCTACATGGTGATCTTGATGAAGAAGTTTACATGAAACTTCCTCCTGGCTTCAAAGTTCGCACTCCTGGTTTAGTGTGTCGTCTCAAGAAGTCTTTGTATGGTCTACGACAGGCTCTGCGGTGCTGGTATGCTAAGTTAGCTGCTTCTTTGAAGACTTATGGTTTCCTTCAGTCTTATTCAGATTATTCTCTATTTACTCTACATCAGGGATCGGTACAACTTAATGTTCTTGTATATGTTGATGATCTCATTATTTCTGGTAATGATGCTTCCGCTGTTGACCATTTCAAGGCCTATTTGCACGAGTGTTTCCATATGAAAGATTTGGGTGCCTTGAAGTATTTTCTTGGTATTGAGGTTGCTCGTAATTCCAAAGGCATCTTCTTGTGTCAACGAAAATACACTCTTGATATTATTGCTGAAACTAGCTTATTGGGGTCTCGTCCCGTTGGCTTTCCCATGGAGCAAAATCACACATTAGCTCTCGCCAAAGGCCCTTTACTCGCCGATCCTGAAAGGTATAGACGACTTGTGGGTCGTCTCATTTACTTAACCTCTACCCGTCCTGACTTGGTTTATACAGTTCATATCTTGGCTCAGTTTTTGCAACACCCTCGTCAGGATCATTGGGATGCGGCGCTTCGTACGGTTCGCTACTTAAAAGGGTGTCCGAGTCAAGGCATTCTTCTTTGCACTGATTGTGAGTTGTCTTTGACAGGTTGGTGCGATTCAGATTGGGCTACGTGTCCTTTGACTAGACGGTCTCTTACTGGTTGGATAGTGTTTCTTGGATCTTCTCCGATTTCTTGGAAGACCAAGAAACAACATACGATGTCTCGGTCTTCTGCTGAAGCCGAGTATCATTCCATGGCTGCCATCACTTCAGAATTAAAATGGCTCAAAGCTTTGCTTGTGAGTTTGGGTGTCACCCATTCGCCAGCCATGCGCCTATACTGTGATAGTCAGTCGGCACTCTACATTGCTCAAAATCCTGTCTTCCATGAGCGTACCAAGCATATTGAAGTTGATTGTCATTATGTGCGTGATGCCATTCGTGACGGTATTATTTCTACGTATCATGTGTCTACTGATGATCAGCTTGCTGACATCTTCACCAAGGCTCTTGGCAAGCGCAAGTTTCTGTATCTACTTGGCAAGTTGGGCATTTATGACCTCCATGCTCCAACTTGAGGGGGGTATTAAGATTATACTAGAATATCTAATCTTCTATTTTTAGAATATGTATATTCTGATTTGGTCAATGGTATAATTGCCATATTTTAGCCATATTTATAGTTTGTACGCATAACTGTAGCCAGATTTTTAGTTTGTAATATTGTATATATATTACCTACGGGTGAATCAATAAGATCAAGGAAAACCAATTCTTTCAAGAATAAGATGATTGGGTATAAGTATAAGTATAATAAATTAAATTAGATATAATATAAGGTTAATATTTTTATGTGAGATATGAATTGAGTTGAAAATTTTGATAAAACATAAGATAATTTTGAAGTTTTATATTTTTTTCGAGAAACTAGCTCTGTTTAGGGACTACTGTATGACTTGATGATGAGTGACGGGTGGCTAGCTATGAGAATGGAAGTTTAGGCGGAAATAGGATAAGAGTGCGATGCAATGTAATCCTACACAAATACTAGTGGTCTTTACAATGGAGGAAATATAAAGAAGAAAAAAAAATAACTACGAAGAAGGAATCTAATAATTTTACGAAAACATGGTTTAAAAAAAAAAAAAAATTAATGAATAATAAAATAATGCATTACAAAGCAATTGATAAATCCAAAAGAAAAAAAAAAATTGTGCATCAGTCACAAATCGTTAAATCCAAAGAAAAAATCATTAATTTCAACAAACCCTATTTAGCTGTTGTCTGTTGGTAATTGATAGAGCCTTTAATTACTAACCTCCATTGGCCGTGGACAGTTCAACCTCCTCTATTATTTCCGTCACAGCCATATTGATTATTAATTAAACAGTTGATGATATGTACTGATGAGAGAATATTAATTCAACCCATCATCAATTGATGATAACCCCCATCCTCCACGCTAAGTTTCTCTCTCCTGCTTGACGACGACGTGCGCTCGACAAACATAACATGGGCTACATTTACTCTGGCTGGCCTACTTCAATCTCCAATACAAAATTGCATGGTTAGGTTTACAGTTGTCAGTGATATTTTAATCTTGCAAGGAGAAATGTCAAGCATAAATCTTAGAATGAAGACCTCAAGTGTTAGTTTAACATATAAGACTTTAATTGGAAATTTGAATTTTATTAGAGTTATTAAAATATTTATTTGATATTTAATTTAAAAATTTTTTAAAATTAATTGACGTATACGTAAATTATTTGAACACCCTCAATCATCTAAAAATAAATAAATAAAGTAGAACTTATAATAAAGAAATGAGTCATAAATGGGTTTTTCACCAAAAGGTGACAGGTTTCAAATCCAGTTATATATATCTCTTGTACAATTATATATATATATATTATGGTAAAAGAACATTAATTGTACTCTATCACCATTTTTATTCAGATTTGTTTGTCAACAAAGACTGCTTGTTTATGAAAGGTTACTTGATGAAACTTCTATATGGTAAATTAGATAAAGAGGTGAAATTGAGATTGAATCTAAGCATAGAGGAGTAGAAGTAGTTCAATTGAAAGTATAGATAATGAAGTAGGTATTAAGTGTATTTTAACACCCCCTTTTTTTTAAATATGAGTGATTTTAAAAAATTAAAAAAATCTTCACCTAAAATGATGTCAAAAACTTGTGTGTTCTTGTCTTGAAAATTGATAAATTCACAAGACTCCATTTTACTTACAACTTTATTATTATCATATTATTCTAGTTTTTTTTTTTTCATAATTTTTTTTTTTACCGCTCGTACGGTATCATTTTTCGTTTTATAATTGTGGTCCCAGTTGGAATTAGGTGTAGAGCTTGGAATTTGCAACGTGTAAGACTTCCCTAATTACATGATAATTTCAGGTTTTCGCTTGGTTTTCTATTTATAAACAACACCAAGGAAACCCAATCCACATTTTCTCTGGCGCTATCTATAGAAATATCCAAAAAAGAAAAACAAACAGACACGGGGCTAACCTGCAGAGAGCTACAAGTAAGGAACCCTGAATATTATAAGAGACCAAGCAATCCAACACTACACGTGCTAATTTTTACACGGTCAATATTCTATCAAATTAATAAGGCAGGATCGATCCTGTAGCCATAAATATGTATGTATACTGAAATAAATGTAGGTCTTTTCCCTTCGTAATAGAGAAAAAAGAAAATAGAGAATGATGAAGCAGTGAACTGTCGACGTTAACTTCTTCTGGAAGATTGATCATCATAAATAGTGGTTTGAACTTTGAGCAGAGCAGAGGCAGACGAGCGCTAGCGGCTGCTTTCACACAACAACATTATTTCAGCCATTAATCTCCGTGACCATTGAATTTTTGGATAAAAGGGTAGTGTTGGCCTGATTATAAATTGGTGCACAGATTCAGAGGCCCATCTCTGTTTCTTTATTATTTCTTTTTACTTTTTATTTTTTTGGATTTGAATTCAGAGAAAAAAAAAAAAAAAATGATGGCTTCAGGGTCCTTGTGGAGTAGTTTTATTTCTGCAGCTCTCCTTGGAATTCTTCTCTTTCATGGCTCTTGTTTATCAGAGAAAGGTTCTCTTGCTCTCAGTCTCTCTTAGCTGACTAAAGCCTATGACTGTTTATCTTGGTCTTCTTTTTTTGTTTAATCATATGTTAATAAATCAGTCTCATTTTTCAGAATGTAACAGTAAGAATCTGTTTATATCTAACCACTATGTTGACAGAATCTGTTTTTAGCTAACAACTATGTTGACCGTATATATATACACATATAGAGCTTCGATATAAATTTAAAACATTTTTTTTTTTTTTTTTACCTTTCAAAAAAAAAAAAAAAAAAGGGGACTGAAAATGTCTCTTTCTCTTTTGTCATTCTTTCAGCTCCGTATCGAAGCTTTGCCCACTATGCAACATCGGCTCCCCCGGTGGTACACTTCGACTACATCGTCATCGGCGGAGGAACAGCCGGCTGTGCACTGGCCGCCACTTTGTCGGAGCGGGCAAACGTATTGGTGCTCGAACGGGGCGATTTGCCGTACGGTATCCCATCCGTGAACAACTTGGCCACCTTCGGCGTTACCCTCGCCAACTTATCCCCGTCGTCACCTTCCCAAGCCTTCGTCTCCACCGACGGAGTCCTCAACAACCGAGCCCGGGTTCTGGGCGGCGGCAGTTGCCTGAACGCGGGGTTCTATAGTCGGGCCAGCAACCGGTTCGTGACCCGGGCGGGTTGGGACAAGAGACTGGTCAACGAGTCCTACGAATGGGTGGAGAAAAAGTTGGTTTTCGAGCCGCCGATGTTGCAGTGGCAGTCGGCGGTGAAAGCTGGGTTGCTTGAAGTTGGTGTGTTGCCAGACAACGGGTTCACTTACGATCATATATATGGGACGAAGACTGGTGGGACGATCTTCGACGAGAATGGTCAGAGACACAGCGCTGCGAACCTGCTGGAGTACGCTGATCCGACAAAGATCACTGTTTATCTCAAAGCAACGGTTCACAGAGTCATTTTCAACACCAAAGGTGATCGTGGCCGTCTATTCTGAGAATTTAATTCCCATTTCATGTAAACCTGAGTTTAATTGACTTTTTTTTTTTCGGATTTCTTGTTAAAAACAAAATAAATTGTTAAAATATTATCTAAAAAAAATTAATTATAAAAATACTATTAATAACCACAAAATCATGACTTCCTCTCAACCGGTTAACGTTTAATTGTAATTGATTATTCTCTAATATTAACTTATTTAACGTTTTTATACAAACTTATCTAATTAATCTAATTTATAATTACAAAAAACTAAGCAATTAATTACATATGCAAACTTATAAACTTATCTAAACTATTTATCGGATGATAAAAAAGTTATGACGTGATGAGATATATCATATCTAATATATAGCAAAGGAGATATCATTTTTTTTTGGCAATTAAAATAAATATCAATTGATAAAAAATTAATTAATTTAAATTAATATATAGTATTTTTAAATTAAAAAATATTATTGTTATTTCTATTTTTTATTTTTGCCACACTTTTTACGAAACAATCCTCTTAACTCTATATAATATAAAATTATATACTATCAAATAAATACAATAGAAAAATTAAATATTTAAAATTTATAATAACACAAACAAATTAAAAAATAATAAAATAAATATATAAAATTCATTAAAACACAAATCCTGACTTGTCTACTCTTATCTTCTTAATTTGTTAAAATATATTTTATACTTATTTCTCATGAAATTATATTTTTTTATATTTATTCTCTTATTTTAATTTTTAAGAGTTATATATATGGACCTAAAAGAAATTTAAGACCTTAAATATGAATTAAAAAATAATATTGGTAAAATATTTTGAAGATTGAGAGTATGAGATTAGATTGTTGAAATATTATCAGAATATTATCAGCTATTAGAATGGAATTTAAGAATATATCATTAAATAAAAGTTTAGAGTTTAAAGTAGTTGTTTTATTACATTTAAATGTTTTATTAGATTTTTAATCGTATTTATTATGTTTTTTGATTATGTTTATTATGCTTAAATGCTTTGTTATGTTTAGAGAAATGAAAGAGAGTTTGGATGGAAATTTAAAAGTAGATGTTTTCTTATGTTTAAATAAATGGAAGTGAGTTTAGTTAGGAGTTGATTACGACAATTTATTTATAAATACTGGCAAAACATTAACATTTACCTAATCTTTAGGTTAGAAACCTAAATTTTAGGTTAGGTATAAAAAAAAAAAATCTAAATTTTATGCTTAAAAGACTTAAATTTCGGGTTTTAAAAGAGCATAATAAAAAAGTTAAGGAAATTTGCACTTTTCTCTCTCTTTTCTACTTGACTTTTTTTTTTTTTCATTTAGTAAATTAAACCTATTGTAGAGTTTTTAAAAAATAATGAAAGAATATATTTATCATTTTCTTTAAATTAAAGAAAAAACTAAAATTCTATCATAATAAATATAAAAATACGATTTTAGCTAAGTATACTTATTCAGAAAAAATCGTAATTTGATAATTTACAATTTTCACCGACAATAATTTTGGAATAATTTTTTTTAGTACGATACAATTGGAGAATTTATTTTGTTTTTAATAGCGAAAGCAAAAACAAATTTCAGTTAACTATGATCTAGTTTTAATGCATGTCTAAATTGATAAGCCTTCACATTAAATGAAGTTAAGTACACACACGTGAATATTTGAATGCGTGTTTAAATATTCAATCTTAGTTTCTTTATTTATTTGGGAAGTACCGAACCAATGGTGAAGGATTGCTTTTCCCTTTCAAGGAAATCGCCTGTATTGCTTTCAATGCAAGATAGGTGATATAATATGTAATTATTAATTTATTAATGCATAGAGATAAATAGAGGATGCAACAAATTCTTTGTTTATATATAATAAAAATAGATTAACATTATTAAATGTCAAATTGACAAAATTACATATAGTTATATATATCGTGGTCCTCACTTCTTGAATTGAAGCCCCGGCTTTTCAATATTGTCACTGCCAAGTTGATCTCGACATTACTTTTGTCTAAAATATATATTTTTATTTTTATTTTTGGCATTTTGGGAAAAAGAAAACTGGGCACACTATTCTATGCTTCGCTTGGTAACGTTTTTTTTTTATGTTTTTCTGTTTTTGTTTTCAAAATTTTATAAACTTACAACAAAAATATATTCGTTAAATTTGTTTACCTTTTTTCATTTTTAAAAAAATAAAAACATAAACAGAAAAATAAAAACAGAAGAAAAGGTGTTTCTATTCTTCATTTTCTGTTACAAATATTTTGTCAATTTTAAACTTTGTCCATTTTTATTATATAATATATTACAATAAAATATAATATAATATAATAACTAAATTGCAATATAATATAATATCATATAATAAATTATAATAATAATTTAATAATTAATATAATATAATAATATAATATAATATATTATATAATATATAATATATTAAATATAATTTACATTCTATAATATAATATATTATAAATATATTATAATTTAATTGTTATATTATATTATATTATAATTTAATTATTATATTATATTAATATTTAAA
>JAVXUM010000040.1:3183378-3196146 GCA_035590655.1 Pouteria glomerata
AAGTTTAAGATTTAGCTACGCTTCATAAATGCAGGGTGGCGGGGTTGAATAGGGGCTGAAAATTTAAAAAAAAAAAAAATGACGGTAGAACTGGGCTAACTTCCAAAGCCTACCCATTTTCAGTTTTGGGCTTGAAATAACCTATATTGATTGCTGCGGCCTGCACGAGGAGGAGCGATATATGTAGCAAACTTTTCCTCTCCTCCCTTCCTCTGACCCCAATTCAAGCATTTGCAAAAGCCGAACCAATCCTTCCTTCTAACACCAAAAAACGGTAGAGATATTGGAGATGAAAGTTAAAGGAGTGTCACCCATTAAAATGCAACTTAATTTGTTACTGCAATGTCAGTATACGTATATGTATACACACACATATATATATATAACTGCAAAGACGTTGCATGCTTATAATAATACTCCCTCTGCAGACAGACTCTACTTATATATATAAATGTATGTTTGTATACACACATTTTTATATGAGGTTCTCCGAGGGAGGCCAAACTAATGTAACTTCTTTCTGAATTTGAAATACCGCTGATTTCTCTCTCTAATTTTTAGATTTCGAGTCTGATTTAGTCAGGATTATTGCGTAGGTTGAGGAATCTGACACGTTTTACATAGGGGTGAGAAAAACAAATTAAAAAAATTAAAAAAAAAATTAATAGAACGTCACGTGGTAAAGCACCTCTTTCATCCGCTCATGGTTCTGGATTCTATCCCGGCAACTGTCCCCTTCTTCGTTTACTTTTCAAAAAAAAAAAAAAAAAAAATTAAAAAATTAAACCGAATCAAAATCAAACAAATTGAATAAAAAATTCTGATTAACCAAATCAACGATTTGGGTTTTCCTTTTTTAAATATTGGGTTTTCAATTTCAATTTCGATTTTTAATATATATTTACCATCGATTCATTTAATCAATCGAATTTTATTATTAATATAAATTGTATAATACATATTTATTATATATTATATAATTTTTTAACAGATAAATATATATTTATATTAAATATATCTTGGCTCCATTTGGTTTCCTGTATATTTCTAAAAATCTCTAAAAATTTTTAAAAATATCTAAAAATTATTTATTTTTTATTTCACTGTATGAAATACGAGCTCATAATTTATCTTTTTTTTATCGCTCCAAACACGTCTATTATATAATTTAATATATCACATATTAATAAATTATATAATTATATAAATTAATTAATTACAAGTTAATAATTATTTAAAAAAAATTCTAAAAATAGCGGTTAACCATTCTTAACTGTTCAATGTTGTTTAAAGAAAAAATATTGAACTTGATCGGTTCTGTTTTCTTCTTTAGCACACGATTCGGTTAATCGGGCCTTAAACACCCCTAATTTTACACCAAGAATCAGCTGGATACAACTTATTGCTATTAATTAATTAGAAATTTATCACGCCGGCTGTTTGGGGGAACAAAGAAAAAAGAAAAAGTAACTATGCACCATATATATCCCCCAAAGATTAGTCGCATTGTCCATATTCATCCAATTAGTGAATTTTGTCATGAGGAGATTATCGACTGTAAAGTTTATATTTAGAAATGAATCTAACTTTAATCCCATCTAAAAAAAATTAATAATAAAAAAACTCATAATATATAGTAATTAATGAAGAAATTTTCATTTGAATATAATTGAATACATTGTGCAGCTGAATATTTGATTTGTTAAAAAAAAAAAAAAAAAAGGCATTTATTAAAAGGGGATTGACAAGTGACGTTATATATATATATATATAAGTCCACATGTTTTCGAGCTTTGTGTTTGTTTAATTTGCATGTCTTATTTTTTCATAAGTTACGTGGATAGATTAGATGGGTGAGAAAGTTATTTAGATACCCTGCAGCTGTATTCTTAGGTCAATGAAAGGGCAGGGTAGATCATAGAGCACAGATCATATAGATCTGGAAATCAGGTGGTCTCCTGAATTGATCCCACTTTTGGAGACCGAGGATTTTTTTTTCATATTATTATTAGATAGGCTAACCTTTTTAATTAATTTTTTTTATTACTTTATGTAATTAATTATCTTCTTAAAGTTAATAAAATCAACAAAAACTGAACGTGGCGCTAGTTCTGGTGGTAAGAGCGCTCTATCCTTTTCACCTGGTTGAGTTTGAGCCCGAGCCCCCCCTACCTATAAAAAATAAAAAAAAATTAACGAAAAAATTTGAGTTGATAGTCATTAAGTATCAAAAGGTTATTACACTAGATGATGATAATGTATGAAATTTAATATAGCATAAAATTGATATTTATAAACATAATTTTTTGTGTTAATTGTTGAAATATTTAATGAAACAAAAATGTAATATGACATAAAATTAATTTTAAACATTTGAATCATGAGATGGAAGGAAATTGAATGACGGAGATATATATACAACTCCATCTCTCTAAATTGTAGTATGTCCGGCCAACCAAACATGAAATATAAATGGGAATCCGACCCGCCGATCAATGTCTCGAAAACAAACAGAGAGGAGAAACCTTTTAAGGCGCAGCTGTGGTCCCTCTTGAACGGTGATTCCCCTTGGGGCTAGCATACGGAGACTACAACCACCCACAAAGCGCAGAGAGAGAGAGAGAGTGAGGAATCAGAAGTGGGATTTTGCTACAGTTTCGGGGCCGTGTATGAAAGAGACAATTCGATCTTTCTTTTTCTTTTTTTTCTTTTTTTTTTTTTCCTCTAAAATGAAAAGCAAGGGACCAACTGATAAATTTTGCTTGCAATTACTTAGCTTAGAAAAAAGTCCAAGGAAAGTAAAAAAATATTTTCATTTTTTTGAACCGAAAGTTGCCTTATTGATAAGTTTATCAATTAGGTTTTTTGCTCAAAGTCTTTCAAAAGCTGTAGTCTCTATCATGATAAAATAGCCAACTGGCGAATCAAGTGCTCATATCTGGTTTACTTTCCATTTTGGAGCTCACGTGTATCTCTATCACAGTTGTCATTATTATATATTATTATATAGATGTTTAAATAAACAAGAATAATCCTTTTATTCAAATTTTAAATACATTATCTTTTATAGAGTGTATTTAGAATGATAAAAAATAAAATAAAATAAGATAAAATGAGATAAATTATGAATTTGTAATTCGTCCAATGAAATAAAAAGTGAATAAGTTTTAGAGATTTTTAGAATTTTTTTATATTTTTAGAACACCAAACAATAGCCCTTCTATCATTCAATATTATGGGTCTGATTTGATCTATTTGCATTTGGTATATATTTATTTTGAAAAATAATTTAAAATACATTTATCACTTTTATTTTTAAAATTTATTTTAAAGAATAACTAACTGGTTCATAAAATGTAAAATGATTAAAATGAAAAATGACTTGAAATTTTTAACTCAAAGCATAAAAATTTTTAAATACAAGAAATAAAAAAAAATCTCAGATCAAATACATTTTTCAGTAATTATAAAACATGAATTTTAACAAAAAAATAGAAACAAAAAATAAAAATATAAACTAAATACCAACTTAAATTTCCAAGCTTTTCACTAATTGAGGGAGAGAGTGTGTCTGTGTTTGTATTTAATTGGTTAAATGTTATTTTGTATTTATCAACTGGAAATTTGTATCTAATTAAGTAAAGAGGTATTTGGTGTGATAAAAAGTGAGATAAAATGAGATAAATTGTGAGTTTGTAATGCGTGTAATAAGATAAATTTTAAAAATTTTCACAAATTTTCAGAATTTTTTCTCTCCCCAAACTCCTAAATACTATTTTGCATCTATCTATGGGGGTGCTTTCATCGAGACAAAATAAATTGAATTCTAACAGAAGGGAATTCTTTGGTCAAGACATAATAAATTGAATTCTAACAGAAGTGAAAAAACAACAATAATAACAAAAGAGAGAGAGAGAGAGAGAGAGAGAGGGCAAGAAAATGTGGAGCACTAGAAAGAGTTGCATCCTGGGGACAGTATGGTGTATAGGTGTAGCCCAATTCTATGAACTGAGCATTACTCGTTTTTGGCCCAACCTCATCAACCTGTGCCTGAAGGTGGAAAAATAGTTCAACCAAATCTAGGTTGAGCACTTTCTTCTTCAAGTGGAACAAAGTTCAAATTTTTGTACCATCCTATTAAAAGAATATGAAATAGAAATGCTAATTTTAAATCCTGATCAATGATAGTATATATCTATAGTTTCTCTGTCACAAGCGGATTCATTTTCTTTTCTTTTCTTTTTTTAAAAAAAAAAAAAGAAAAAGAAAATAGGGCTATGAATTTGACAAATTTTCTTTAAGGCCGACGTTGGTTGTGGGATAAAAATGATGGAAGAATTGACAGTTCATGGAAGCCTTGAAACACAGTGCCGCCGGTCGTTCCGCTGGTTAAGGCTCTTGAATCACCGATATGCCCATGACCCCTGAGTATGACTTACTATTTTAGGTAAATTATGAGAAATTGATAGTTGACTAAATATAAATAAATCTTACGTTTGAGCACTCTTGGATATCAGCAAACCGCTTGATATTAGCCACATTATCAACATTTTTACATACAGGATATATAAAATTTTTTAATCTTAAACATGTAAAAAAATCTTAAAAATAATTAATAAAATATATTTCTTATCCATTAAATTAAATTAAATAATTTTAATATTTAATTTAATTAATTCAATTATATTATTTACTTTTAAAATTAATAGATTAAATTAAAGCAATTTAAATATGTCATTCATTACAATAATTTTAATTTAATAAAATATTTTGAATAAAATAATTAATTTTAATGTGATACAATAAAAATGGATAAAAAGTTAAAATTGATAAAATATTTATAATAGAAAAACAAAAAAAAAAAAGGTAAAAACATTTTTTTTAGATTTTTTATTTAAGTTTTTATTTTATTAAAAATAAAAACATAAAAATAAATTTAATAAACACTTCGTTGTTTTATCTATTTTTAAAAATTTATAAACTAAACAGACCTTAACGAATCACCTTCTTAGAAAAATAAAAAATAAAAAATAAAAATTCTTCTTCTTGTCTTCGTAACTTTTTGAAACCAGACATGCAGAAATCAGCGCCTTGATAATAACCATGGTAGTAAAGCAGAGAACAAATATCGTCATGATTCTGTTTACGGGGTTAAATTGCAGATCCCCAATTAACCACCTCCACTTTAAGACCCCCGTCTTCGCATTTGCGAACCCAGCCATTGGAGGGGTATGCAGAGAGAAATAGTTGGGTCTACGGACACAGAGAGAGCGAGAGAGACGTCATATGTCGTCATCTTCCGTATTTCTTTGCATTTCAATCCCCAATGAGCAAGAGAGCAGATTTGGTTTTGTGGCGTCGGCCTGCTGAAACTTGGGAGTGAGTGAGAGCATCTTGGTGACGAAAAATAATAATAAAAAATATAATTTGATTGATATTAAAGTGTTTAATGATAAATCATATTTTTTAGAGATAAATAGTAAAAAATATTAACTTTTGTAGAGATATTCGTCTGAATAATTTTGAAATCCATCAAAACGATTTTTAAACCTTTTCAAAAAATATTGACAATTGATCTTGTTTAGTAGGTTGTATAACGGTGGTCATATTAAAAAAAAAAATTACAGTTATTCTATTAATCGAACTCAAGTTATGTAATTTTCTTTAGAGTTGTAATAAGTATGAATGTTGTTATGCCCAGATTCGTCCCACATCGGTTGGAGTCGAGGACTGAATCTACCTAATAAGGGGCTTCTTCTCCTCCTACTAGTAACGAGGCCTTCTCCCCTAGGGTCTCCCCAGCAGTCTAGGACAAAACCCCCTGCACTTCGCAGTAGGCTGAGTTAGTAGGTCATACTCTCATCTTATCGAGGCCTTTTCCCTTCGGGCCGCAGGAGAGGGACAATATCAGCCAGGTGGACCAGCGATGGCGGTATGATTTGGTGCACAACAAATATGTAAAATATTTTAATTTTTTTTAATATTTTATTGCATTCCAAACAACCCCAAGATACATTTAATGATATATATGTCTCGTATGACAAATTGAGACAAGAAAAAAGGACTTGGTAGATTTCAAATTATGTAAAAAGTGCGCTTGTCCTACGTGAACTTAGGAGAGAGAGTATGGGTCTCAATTACGTGAGAGTGAGTTTATCTTACGTCATAGGAATAGGCTCTAAGAGAATTGATTTAAATTTTAATTATGTGAAAGGTGGATTTTTAACTTTTTTTAAATTTATTTTTTAAATTTTAAATTTTTTAAAATTTTAAATTTTATTATATTTTTTATATTCAAAATAAATAAAAAATAATTATTTTATATCCTAAAATAAATAATATTTTTTTATATCTTAAAAAATTAACTATTTTCTTAGCTTATAAATTATTTTTATAATTTTTCATGTAAATTTATTTTACAAATTTATATGAAAATTTTTTATTGATTAAATTATATTTTTATATTTTTAAACACGGATAAATCCTAGTGCACTATAAAAAAAAGGGGGGTATTTGGTGGTTCAAAAAAGACTGAAAATTTCTAAAAAAACTTTTGAGAATTTTAAAATTTTTTATTACTTTTTACATATTCAAACTTATTACTTTTTTAGAAAAAAATTACATAACTTGAGTTTAATTAATAAAATAGTTGTAATTTTTTTTTTTTAATGTAACCATCGTTATCCAATCTATCAAACAGGACCCATTACCAATATTTTTTAGAGAGATAAATTAGATTGTGCGATAAAAAGAAAGGGAGACTCATCTCATGAGTACTTCTCATTTGATGTGCTGTATGAGTTTAGAGTGATAAAAAATGAAGTAAAATAAATAAGTTATAAGTTTATAATTTATATAATCAGATGAAAAATAAATTATTTTTAAAAAATTTTAATAAATCAAAGGATTACTTGAAAAACACTCCTCTAAGATCTAAATTAAAAATTTGTATTTGAGAGTTATGCTTCCTGGATCCGGTTTTTCCGCCCCCCTCACCGTCGGTGTTCTTTAGCTTCGGGGCTTATCTAAACAACCCCCCTCCTTCTCTCTCTCCTCTCTCTATCCTCCGCTACTTTTGTTTCTCTCACTAGTCTACCAAGACTCGGGCTTTCAGCTCCACTAGTGTCATTTTCGTTCTGATTCTTCCATTGTTTGAAGCTTTTCTCACCTCTTCTCGTGTCCCAGATTTCAGTGCAGCTAGCCCAGATATGGGCAAAGAGTGGTTTTACTGGGGTGGCGACAGTACATGCACCAAGAAAGCAAGATCAAGAGGAGTTAAGAGAGACACCCCTTCCGGCTGCATGAGTTCTGTCTTTCAGCTCTTTGATTTCCATCAGTTTCAGTTTTGTTTACACCAGCAAGTGCCCGCTTTCAAGCCCGACTCTTTCCTTCCAGAAGAACCCACCAAACTAAAAGGTCCTCTCTCTCTCTCTCCCTCTCTCTCTATAAATATATATATATTTTTTGGAAGAAAATTTTGACTTACGGGTTTTGTGCAATGCAGGTGTAGAAGCACCGAGGAACAGCTTGGAGATGGAGGCACCTTTCATGGAAGCTGCTTCATTTCCATCAACTATGAAAGGGGAAGAAACTTCAGATATTCCGGTAAAATATGTATTTTATAATTTTCCTTTTTTTTTTTTTTGAAAAGATTTGCGTTCTTGTAAAGTGGGTAATGATGATAATAATGATAATCCTTGTGTTTTCTTTTTTTCTGAAAATAAAAATATAATACAGATGCGTATTCAAATCAGAACAAGTGTTGGCTCTGGTAGATCGAAAGCCAGGGCTCCAAAAGCCAGAACAAATGATGTATCTTCAGAATACAGCAGCAGCTCTCCAGCTGGGCCTAAGACCCCAAATCTAGTAGCTAGGCTAATGGGTCTAGATCTTATTCCTGATGGCTGCTCTCCTTCATTTTCCTCCTCAAATCATTCGACGTCGAATATTCCTCCATCAAAGTCACATCCACATGCTCAACTGCAGGGTCAAAAACAACTGACCCGAAGCCGATCAAACAGTGGAAGAAATCTCTTCGACACTGATATAATTGGCACTCGTTCATTACCAGAGACTCCAAGAATATCATCAGCCAGAAGGTCAGATGTGGATCATCGGGTTTCATTTCAGCTCAACAAAGAGAACACCAGTGGTGTAAGCGAAGACTTGGAATTCTCTTCGAGATCTAGGAGAAGAGAAGTTAAACAAGAAGATGAGAGCAGAAGCTCGACCCACTACGCAAGACAGATTATGAAGCGAGATAAAGAAAGTGTTGGGAGGAAATTTGGTGTGGACATGACAAACACCATCAGAGATAGAGAGCAAAGAAGAGATGATCATGTTGTACTACTTAAAGCAAAGAAATTACCATCCAAAGCTCTACCAAGATTTGATGATGAATCAAGCCCCAGAAAGCAGTCAACACCTTCTTGCTCACTAAGGATAAGGTTATCGGAAGTCAACAAGAAGCCAGTACCTAAGAATCAGCTTACTCATTCTCCAAAACTGTCACCATCACTTTTATCCTCAACATCATCAGTCGATACTCAGCCACAATCAAGCAGCAAAGTTTCGCCAAAGCCCAAGCCTCAATTGCCATTGCAGGAGCAAGACCACCACAGGCAGAAGAACCGGAACCAGAAATACGAGAAAATTGTCAGTGAACGTTACGTTCCATGTCTCAAGAAGCTTCCACAAACTCAGAAAGAAGAATCATTTGTTCGATCACCGGTTGCAAATAGAGCGAACCTCTCAGACAAGAAATGCAGGAGAACACCATTGTCAAGCGAGCTTCTCAACACTAGTGTCCCAGCCACTTTTCCAGTTAAAAAAGACCCACCTTCTCCGGCCAGAAAATCACCTGGAAAACAGGTATTTAATATTTGGTACTCTTTTTATCTTTCTTTGGTACTTCTATAAAATTTCACTCATGGCTATTTTATCTTACACATTTCAATGTTTAAATAAAAATAATTAATTTTTAAAGTAAAAACAATACTTTATAATTATAATAATTTTAAATAAAATACACAAATGATTACTGATAATAACGAATATGATATGAACGAACAATAATTTGTGTTAGAAAAAAAAAAAAAAAAAAGGTGATGAACGCCGATATTTTATACTTCAATTTTTATTTTTATTTTTTTATTAATTTTTGTGATTGCTGGTCAGATACTTTTTTATATTGATTTTTCTGATCATTTCATATATTTGTTTTTTTTGGGGGGGGGGGGGTAAAGGTTCCTGGTACTCATTCATCGAAAAAGAGCACACAGTTATCTAGTTGTTTGAGCCATACGTACAAACAAGAAAAGACACATCCGCTCACCATCCCAGAAGACAACTCCATTGGCACGACCACCACCGCCGGTGGTGGAGCGGAATTACAATATATCACAGGAGTACTAAAACGTGCTGGCATCGACCTAAATTCACCAGTGTCCTACACCAAATGGTACTCTCCCTCCCACCCTGTCAACCCTTCAATCTTTCACCACCTTGAACTGCCTTTTCTGTTCACCGCCACTGCCGCCGGTGCACAGACCAAAGAGTCACAGATGAGTCACCGGTGCAACAGAAAGCTAATCTTCCAACTAGTAGATGAAATTCTAGCAGAAATTCTTAAACCCCATATAAATATGAAGCCATGGGCATCTCCAGTATTCCCAAATGATCATCAAATTTATGGGTCAGAATTGATTAACATAATCTGCTCAAAAATCCAAAGCTTTCCTTCGGCAGATTGCCGAGTCCTGGAAGACATAGATGCGCTTATCGACAAAGACTTGTGTAGATCAGAAATACAAAGATCAGTGGCATTGGAAGAGGAAGGTGAAGCCATTGTTGCAGAGTTGGAGAATGACCTTTTGCACTCCCTTGTGCATGAAATGGGCATGGAAGTATTTGGGACAGCGGGGCACAACAGGGTCTGACGGACCTCACATGGATCAATCACGTGATGAGATGCCACTCGTAGGTTCGAGCTACCTTTCCCAAGATTGGAATAAAGGATTTTGTAAAGAGAGTTTAGAGGTCTACACGTGGGATTGTAAAGAATCTTAAAGACCAACAACTGTGCACCTAAAAACAGTGTCTTTCTCATGCGCTTTTTCTATAACTCAAATCTTATTCTCTTCCATTTCGCTGATTGATTTGCAGAGTGAGAGTGAAACCAAGCAGAGCTAACATGTGAGAGTCATCTTTGTGTACATATATTTATAGTTATAAGTAAATCATATTTCCGTAGATAATTTTGTTAATTTTATTTGAATGCAATACCGATACATTGTAAAATAAAAGAACTGCGACTGATAATCAAAGGAAACACCATATACATGGAATAATAAGTGAAAAATAGTTGGATGGTGATGAACAAAGAGGCACAGTGGTATTAAAGGTGTGAGTACTAAACTGTTCTCATCCAGTCATTTGCTTAATAATAATGGTGCTCGTGGGGTCACATAATCCATTCTTGTGCTCAGATTTGACCACAGTGGCTCGTGGGCTTCACCGGCTTTTCACACGCCAATTTGCTGATCCATCCTTGCAAAAGTCAATTAAATTACTTTGATATACATATACACGCGTACATATATAAGTTACACTTTTTTTTTTCAATTTTCTTAGCTATGTTAATGTTTTGCTGTAATTAACATTCTGCGTAACATTTCTATTCTTTGTGTTGTTCAGGTCAGGTGCTCAATGGGTCAATCTTTTCTGGGTCCTTTTTTGTTTCTTTTTAATTTTCTGGTCTTTTATAAATTCTATTAGTAACCCAACTCCAATAAATCCCACGCTTCCGTGTTTGGTTGGGAGTTTGGGGGCGCATGATTGAACTTCTAATTCTATGCCTTTTTTAATAATTTATTTGGTACACCTTTTATGCGGGTGACTAGAAAAAAATAGAAGAAAATTTATATAATAGTGGCATGTAATAAAATTTAATTAAAAATTTTTTTTAACAAATCAAACACTCTTATATCTCACTAATATGAAATAGCATTTGATGAAAAAAAATTAATATAAAAATGATTTGTAATAAAATTTGATTAAAAAAATTAAAAGAAATTAAAATTTTAATTTTTAATAAACTAAACACTGTTATGTCTCCATGATATAGGATAGCATTTGATGAGGAGGCGGTATTATATTTTTGGCTATTGAGTCTTATAAAAAAAAAAAAAGTAAACATGTGCAGCGTAAGTTTGATATCTTCTGAGTTAAGCAGTTATGAAGCTTTATCTCATATGTTAAACCAAAAAAGTCATTAATGCTTGTCAATGCCCAGACCCACCCGAAAATTTGTGAGGGAGAAAGGTTACCTTCACCACACAAAAATTTTACATCATTTATCGCTCATTTTCATTATGGGAGTGTTTGGTATAATAAAAAATGAGATAAAATAAAATAATTTATAAGTTCGTAATTTGTGCAGTGAGATAAAAAATAAATAATTTTTAAAAATTTTTAAAATTTTTTAATATTTTTTAACTAAATAAACACCCCTATATCCGTTATGATAAACAGTTACCAGTGTATCTCATACAAAATCATCACAACTGTTAAATTTTAACTTTTTATTTAAAATCAACTACTATTACGTAAATAGTGAATGATCACTGTAGCATGACTCTTTGAGAGGGATGCACCAAATTTCCTGGAGTTTCATTTGAGAGAAAGAAGTACAGCATGACATCATAAGGGAACAGAATAATGAGTTTCAGGTTGTAACCAAAACTTGGTGAGCAATATAAAATAATAGTTCATTAATACCTGCCTGCCCACTTGGAAGGCTAAACTTAAACCAGTACATGATATATGACTGCTAATATTGCATGTCAGAATTTCAAAAAGGAACAAATTCACAAGGCATGTTTGGAAATGTAAATTGCAATTGAAGTGATTCAAAAAGGAATAAAGTAAGGGTCAATTTGATTAGATTCCTAGTCAACTGTTGAAAGTCGGCTATACATCACACAGGTGGATGTAAACACAATCTATCATTAATTTTCCAAAATTCATAGGCTAAGGTAGCGATCACCAAACCTAAAAACAGAGAAACAGCCAAACATAATATCAGTGCGCGCATTTGATGCTACCAATCTTGGTATTTTCTTTTCATTTCATTCCATTTTATTTTTATTTTCTTGGCTGTTGGATCCAAAGGGTTACTATATAAAATCAAATATTAAATTACAAATGGTAATTTTGAGAGAAAGAGGGAGAGCATCAACCTCAAATTACAGGGATATAGCTTTTAGCTTCGTAGAACTGGGTTGATTGTTTTCTTTCTTTCGTACATAACATATTGGGCGTTCATCTGATTAAAAAGAAACAAGGAAAGTTGAGACCGATGAGAGTAAGAAATAGGAAAACAACTGCAGAGATTCCTATATTATTTACACTTGACTGCTCAGTGACTCACCCTAAAATGTGTTTAGGTTTTAACCTCCCAAGTGCAAGAGGGTAGTCGCAGTTTTAACTAGGTAAGTCCTAGGTCATCTCCACAGGGAATTCGAATTTCTTAATTTCTAGGTTAATTTTAAATTTAAATTTTTTTAACTAAAAACAGGGAAATAAAATTTAGATTATTTTGATTGGTTAAGAAACTAATTTCTAGAATTTAAATTAAACAAAAATAATAAACTGAATATTACTAAGGTCTGGCAAGAAAATCAATAAATAAAATTTCTAAATTCAAATATAAAGAATAATCTTGATTTAACATCCAATTTTCAGATTAGGAAATATCTTATAATTTAA
>JAVXUM010000040.1:3241175-3252197 GCA_035590655.1 Pouteria glomerata
CTCAAGCAGGTACTGCTTCTTGTTTGGTTGCTGGGAAAAATAAAGGAAATGATAAGTGAGTTAAGAAGTTCTATTTGTCTTTTCCATTTTTGTAATGTGTCTTCAAGGCAAAACATGGATTAATCCAGCGAAGGGTGTTGTGTATGGCTCCAAGAAGGAAGTTATCCCCTTCCTTATACTGTGCTAAATTACTTGAAAGACCATTTATTTTAAGTTTCCCAGTAACTTAACAGAGAGTTAGGGTTTTATTGTTTATTTCTTTAGATGATATTTGTAAAGTATTCTTATTTATGCAGCGATTACTAGTATCTGTACACGTATGCTCTCTCTGTTTCAAAGTCAACCAGCCCCTACCAGGTAATTAATAAAAGTCAGTTGAGGTTGGGAGATGGATCTGAGGGAGAACCCTAGTCCGCCTGTCGATCAGAGGATATTCCGGTAAGACAATTTTACCTTCGCCTTTATCTATATATATATATATAATATATATAATATATATATTGTATCTGGGTATTGTCGGCTTTCTCCAACCACTTCGATTTGATTTCCGATTTGTTTTATTAACAACAAGGAGAGGCACCTACAGTGATCAACTCAAAGAAAAACTTGGTGATCTTCCAGTTTGCAGAGGTATGTTCAATAACCCATATCAGTTTACTCAGTTTTTTTCTTCGTTTGGGTGCTGAGAATATGCGGGAATTAGAATGCTGAAATAATAACATTTGGGTTATTTGTCTGAGTAAAAACTGAATCAAATGGCTTTGTTGTTAAGTAAATGAGTTTTGGGGAGTCAAATATCCAAAACTTCTACTTTGCCTGCTGAGACAGCTATCTCGGTTTTATGTGTTGGGATTTTGAATAATATAGGAATCCAACTTTTTCTCTTTTGTATTTTCCATTGTTTTTTTCTCGTCAGCCAAACTAAAATTAGTTATGTGGACATTAATTTGTTTAGTGCTACTACTCTTTGGTTTGTTTGGGTTTAGTTTATTAATCATGGCAAGGAAAATACTGATTGATGGGGAGCTAAGCAAATCCAATGAAGATGAGGCGCGCTATGACTTTGATTTGTTTGTGATTGGGGCTGGAAGTGGTGGTGTTCAAGCATCTAGATTTTCATCTCAATATGGAGCTAAGGTATTACTACCATAAATACATGTATATTTATGTATCTATCTCGTTCTTTAGTTCTAGAGGTGCTCTTGCAGTCTTTGTCTCAGCCTAATTTTATAATTTTAACATGGATTGCTGCTGCCAACAAATTTGTTTGTTCTCTTGCTTCTGCAATTAAGGAGTTCAGCATAGCGGTGAGAGAAAAAAAACAAAAAATCTTTTGTGAAAAGAAATGCTAATTTTTTGCCTTTGATGCTGCTGCTATTATTTTTACATGTAGTTCTGATGTCTCAATTGATTTACAAATCTTTTGTTAAAGGAAAAGCTAGTTTTTATTGCACTCAGCGCATGTATTGATACAATTTGAAATCAGAGTCAGTGCAGGAAACAAGTCTTAAAGCCACTGGGTAAATTTTCTTTCAATTTTTATGTAGTGCACCAGTGGTGGTTTAACTGTCATTTTTGGCTAAATTGAACAAACCTTGGTTTTATTATCATTCTTTTCAAATGGACAGATCTCTTATTTTGTTATTTGTTTATTTTTTTTTAATTTACTTTTTAAACCATGGAAAAGTAATTTGGAGAGTGCAATTGTTTACCTATGGAATTATTTTATTTTCTTTTGAACAATAGATATCGATTTATATGTGTCACAAAATGAAAGATATTGAGCCATTAAATCATGATGTTAAATGTGAAATATCACATGCTATACATCTCTGATTGTTATTTGTCAGAAGGGAAAAAAGAGATTCACTTCCTTACCCATTAAATTGTACTCTTAATCTGAAATATCACATGATTTACATCTGTGATTGTTTTTTATGAGAAGGGAAAAAAGAGACTCATATCCCTGATTGTGGTTCAATATGAATGATAGCATACCGTTGGTGTTTCAACAAATATTTTTATTTTTGAATTGACAAATTTTCAGTTAATGATTTACTGAATTTCAAAATTATGTTGCAAGGTTGGAATTTGCGAGCTTCCATTTCATCCAATAAGCACAGAGGTTGTTGGAGGAGTTGGAGGAACGTAAGTTGTCGAGGCTATAACAATCTATTTACTGGTAGCTTTTTCCATTTTGGCATTTGCACATATGTCTTAGCGTTTGCATCATTCTCGTCAGTAATCTCCTTTGTTATGATCCAGTTGTATCAATTTCACATTACATTGTTACTTATTGAACGAATTTAGTGATAGCGTAACAGAAGATCCTATGATAGTGGTAACAGATATCCTTTCCCAATGTTTGCTATGTCATAAATGCCCTGAACAGTGTAGCAGGTTGCTACTTGGCGGCATTAAAAGCAAGGTGGTTGCTCTCTAGGTCCCTAGATGGAAGTATGAGATGTGGACAGATGCTTGTAGAGGGATTTCTGAACACATTTATACCTGCTTATTTACTGACAGTTACTTAAAAATAAGTAATTTGCCCCTTATAAGTACTACGTGGCTGGATGCATGTTATTTAGTAACACTCTAATTTGTTTAATTAGTTTCTCATTTGCTTTCCCCGCTTCGTATGTCCAGTCCCAATATTTTTCTTTTTCTCTTTTTTTTTTTTTTAAATCTCTTTTAATATTTTTCAGTTATGTGATTTCTCTCTCTTTCTTAAGTCAACTTTAAATCTCCTCTGTGCCCTCTTAAGCTACCTTTGTCAAAAATTTAAACCCCTCATATCTCATTTTATATTTTAATCTGTTCTAAATCTCACTTTGTATGGATTCTTGTAGAGTATAACTAAACGAGAGTAATTCTAGGACTTAGTTCTTTGTATTTGATGTTTCTTTCAGGTTTATATTTGATGCCATGCATGCAGTTACAGGTGCTTATGCAAACCCCATATTTGTGGACAAGCTAGGAGCCAGTCCAGTATGTTTTGCATCTATAATTTATTTCGATAATCATAATGTAACTATCTGAAATTTGCTGAAGTATATGTTGGCACTTTCATTTAGGATTCCATTTCAAATGGAGTACCTCTTGAAGATTTTGGGCATGGTCACCCAGATCCTAATCTCACGTAAGAAGTGATAATTGTGTTGATGGCACATAATCTTCATTGCTTTTTTTTGATACTAGGGTATCCCATCTTCGATTAAAAAGTAGTATTCACTTTGACTTGTTTTGCAAAACAGATATGCTAAGGATTTGGTCAACATTATGTATAGCAAGAATGGACCTGATTTTGGGGCTGCAAGTGATGGTATGTTAATATGGTGAAAGAGATGGAACTTGCATCTAACAGTTTTAACATCTCTATTTTCATTAGATCTTGTTGTATATGGGTGGAAGCTTACATAAATAGAGGCATTTATTCATTTAATTAAATCTTATCTATTTGCCTAATGGTTTGTTTGGACTGAGAATTTTGTGAGGGAAATGAAAAGAGAAAGGAAAAGGAAATGGTCGGGAAAGGAGAAAGGAAAAATAAATACATGTCTTTATTTGAATGGATTAAAAAATATAATAAAGGGTGTGTTTGGAGTGATAAAAAGTGAGATAAAATGAAATAAAGTGAAATAAGTTGTGGGTTCGTAATTTATGCAGTGTGATAAAAAGTAAATAACTTTTAGAAGTTTTTAAAGATTTTCAGTATTTCTCAGCAAACCAAACGTACCCAGAATAAACGATATTCATCAATGAATTCATTTTGTAAATATTTTTAATTTCTCAAATTCCATGCCTTTCCCATCCATTTTTTAACACAAACTAAGCAAGGGAAGAAAGTTTGAATTCTTATCCCTTTTCTTTTTGGGTTGCGAAACAGAGCCGTAATGCTATTTCTATTGTTATCCAGGTGATGGTGACAGAAACATGATTCTTGGTCAAGGGTTTTTTGTCACTCCTTCAGATTCTGTTGCAATAATTGCAGCCAATGCTCAAGAAGCCATTCCATACTTCCAAAGTGGCTGCAAAGTAGGAAATTTGCTACTTTCTTTCTTCCTTAGATTTCCTTCCCCACCCCCCCCCCCCAACAAATAACTTGGAAAAAACTATCCATCCTTCCAATCTTATAGGGTTTAGCTCGATCAATGCCAACAAGTGGTGCTCTTGATCGTGTTGCTCAGAAGTTGAGTCTTCCTTTTTTTGAGGTTTGGCTCTTTCCCAACTCATGTTGACTTGGATAAGTAATTTACTTACAACAGGAGGCTTTAAATTATAGGTTTTGACAAAGTATGTCCTGAAAACTGAGCATTTTTTGGTTTCAGGTCCCTACTGGATGGAAATTCTTTGGGAACCTTATGGATGCTGGAAAATTGTCAATTTGTGGCGAAGAAAGTTTCGGAACAGGTTCCGATCACATTCGTGAGAAGGATGGCATATGGTATATAATTATGTCTACTGAGAAATCTAACTTTTCTAAAATGTTAGCGAACTACTTCAGTTCCAAAGGAGGGGCGGCGCTTGAACCATCATCTGAAAGTGTTTTCATGTTCTGAACAACCCTGACATCATTCAAATGTCACTTCGAAATATGATGCTAGCTCAGAAAACAAAATTGTATATCGATAAATCTTTTTCCACCCTTTCCTATATTCTCCGACAATCGGTTAATACTGCCTTGTTCTGTTTTTCTTTGGGTTTGTAGTTTAGCTGATTTGACTCTTGCCACTTATATTAGGTTTGTTTTTGGTTGGATGGCAACTTATAAGAAACTATTTTAACCTACTATTTATTTGGTTCATTCTGAAATGCACCTGGGTCATTCCTTCATATAAACATCAATTTTCATAACCCTTGTGGAATGACTGCTATATTTCCCACTGACAGGGCTGTATTGGCTTGGCTTTCAATAATTGCGTATCGTAACACGGATAAAAAGCCAGGGGAGAAATTGGTTTCTCTCTCTGATGTTGTAAAGGAGCACTGGGCCACATATGGACGCAACTTCTTTTCTAGATATGATTATGAAGTAAGCTTTAGTCTATAATGTATTTTGCGTTGTTTCAAGTAGTTTAGGCCTTCTTGTTTACTTGAATGTCTAAAGTGCAATTTCTGCATTGTCTATGTGGTGCAATATTCTTATTTTGGATTCTGTATTCAGGAATGTGAATCTGAAGGAGCTAGCAAAATGGTAGAATTTCTTAGAGATTTGGTTTGTAGGAGCAAGCCAGGTGATAAGTATGGTAAGTTAGAAGACAGTTCCATTAACTCTCTCTCTCTCTCTCTCTCATGATAAAGAGGAAATCTCTTGTAGGAAATTATGTCCTTCAATTGGCGGATGACTTCACATACACTGATCCTGTAAGTTGAAACTCCTCACAAGATTCTCATCCTATTTAAATTAATAATTTCCTCACCTCAAGTTGCTCCTCTCTAGACTATTCTTACTTAGATCTTGTACATTCACACAGGTAGATGGAAGTGTGGCATCCAAGCAAGGTGTTCGGTTTGTTTTCAGTGATGGATCGAGGATTATTTTTCGTTTGTCGGTATGCATAAATTGTTCAATTTTTTCTTAGTTTTCCTCCCTTAGAATTCTTCCATAGTGAACTAGTACTGCAATTGGCACGGCTGTTTCTTCTTCTTATTGTTTAATTATCTTTGATTCTTAATAATATCTATCTACTAGCTGTGCAATAATCAACTTTTGAATTTACAGGGAACTGGTTCGGCGGGTGCAACTGTTAGAATGTACATTGAACAATTTGAACCAGATGTATCTAAACATCATTTGGATGCCCAGACTGCACTCAACCCATTAATAGGTTAGTTCATTTATCATTTTGATTCATGACCAGCACTCAAATGTGTTCTCTGATCTCGCAAGTACATGAGTTATCGTCAAGTAATAAAACCTGGTTAGTCTAGGTCAAATCCACTGGGAAAGAACCGATTAATTTAGCTCATAATTCACTTCTCTTAATTAATAGGTGACATACAACTAAAATTGAATAAAATAATTTTGGTTTTTAAGTTTACTAAAATTCTAATTAAAATCTAATAAATAAATAATTAAATTAACATTTAAATAAGTTCAATTGACAATGGATTAATTTAAACGGGAATTAATAACGCTTGAATAAAACATGAATGAAAGACTTGAGTTCAGGATAAAGAAACTAAATATTTATTCAGGTGCTTAATTATCTCAGTTTTATTAGAAAATTGGAAGATTTCGAACTAAAGAACAATTTCATTGACTTATGAATTCAATTTTAAAGAATAAAACTGAAAAACTTAGCTACTAGTTTTGCATCCAAAAGTAAAGAAATTAAAATCATGCGCGCTCATAAATAAATATTTCTTTCTTATTCTAAGTTGTCCATCTGAATCAAGAAAAATGACTACCTACTCATACAAGAAGAATAAATAACAGTAAATTAAAAGAGAAAGAAAACTTAATTGGTAATCAAGAACACCTTGAATGAAACTTTAATAAATCCTTAATGCACAACAAAATATTGAACTAGAATGAAGGAGAATAATTCTGGAGTTTAAAACCTAAACTAAAAATATAGAGAAATGAAACTCAACCAAAAAATAAAACTAAATTCTATTGCTCTCTGGATCTGTATATAAAAACTGAACTCCATTATCTGTAACAATGGGAATATATAACGTATAAACGACTTGCATGATTCCAAAACTTTTCCTTTCAATTTATGAAAGAAAAATAAAATTAATAATTGTTGCTGCTTTTGCCAGAATCGGTTTTCCCATTTTCCTAATTGGTGTTGATCATATCTTGCTGATAGTTGTTTCCTTCAAAATCAGTTTTTTTGGCTCCAAGAATTAGATATAGGCTGCTTAGTGCAAGGACAGCAAGCATTAGGACACTTTTGAAGCGTGAGGACGCTTAGTTTCTCCACACTCTAAAGGTGTCCTCACACTAAGCATTTGGGAACCTTTGTGATTGTTGTTCTGCTGGTTTTTCTTCTCATCATTTAACTTCGTTTCGATTTTCAAGTGTAATCGGGGAATTAACATTAAAATTGAGCCTCAAGTAAGAATTTCCATGTAAGTAACACATTTAAATAATGTATAATTATGCAATATTGTGTGCTAATTAATAAGCCTTCTTGCGTTAATATGTTCACTGGTCTTTTATTTTCTTGGGCTCATATCCTTAGATCTAGCATTGTCCGTATCAAAGCTGAAGGACTTCACAGGAAGGGAGAAGCCTACGGTTATTACATAGAACTGAGCATCGGATGTTAATCTCATACAAGAGGCCTGAGTAGCCATAATACAGAAAGCAGGTTGGGCATTCCATCTTCTTACCTGCATATGTTTATAATATTTATGTTTTGTTTTTTGGTTGCGATTGCACAATATGTAGTCGCTCACAGGACAGTAAGTAACATCTTGTAAAATATATATAATGTCTACTTAAATATATATATATATTTTTGTATATCTTTGTAATGGTTTTGATGTTATTTCTCTTGTTAGTTTATATTTGAATGGTGATTTATCATCTACTCAACCTTTGGGCATCTCATATTCAGATGTAAAATCTATGCCAAAGCCAGTTGCCACTATTCACTGGAATCTCTACATTATGCCTGGAGTTCTAGCTCAGTTGTAAATTGTTATGATTCACATTCTGCACATATATATAGATCATGTGGACAACTATGATATGATATTTTATGGTTGTACAGTTGGTAGATCTTTCTAATTTTTTATTCCTTTGGTTCAACACTCATTGGGTCAATTGACACTTCAATGACTATAAGTTAGTTGCTTATAAATTTGCCTTTTCACCGTTGTCTGGAAAAGAGATTTTCCTTGGAAGCTAACTGCTGGTCTGGCTCATTATTCTCTGAACTGTTTGTTCAAATCATTGACATCCATCTTCCAAATAAAAAAAGCTGTTAATGTCTCACCCTAAGATGTTCTCCACTGCCTGTGTATCACTGAGTTTGCCAGTCTCTGTTTATGGTTGCAAACCCTCTTCTTAGGCGTGCTTTGGACTCCTCCTCTTGCATCCCTCTATATTCTTTCTTAAACTCACCCTTATGCAATAATTTATGGAGTTTTAAGTTTTGTTGCGATATATAATCCACTAGGATTAGAAAAGGGTAACCTAGCGCACAAGGCTCCCATATCGCGGGGTTTGGAGGATCAAATGTGCGCAATCTTACCTCTGCCATAGAATCCACTCTGGATTCTGAGCTCCAAACCTGGCAGATAGACACTGCATTGAGGTTATTGCCATTGGTAAGCACAGCCGAAAGTGCAATTCATCACTCTTGATGTTGCCACCATTGATGATATTGCAGGTAGGACATTGCACCTGTACGTGGTGGATCCTGACGACAAATTCCTTATGGTTAAGGGCATCACCTATTCGCTTTTGGTTTAATCATATTCTCCGTGATTATAATCATCCAATGGTACTTCCCAACCACCATATGTGGGAATCCTAGTGTACAACTTGGACAAGAAAGATCACCTTCTTAACAAAGAACAGTTTCTCAATAGCAGCTTTTGCGTTTTATTCTCACATGCAGGCTAACAATTAGGTTCTTTGTCCCAACATCCTTAAGTGGCGTCTGGTGCATCATGCACTCATTCATGTTGGCAGACTGCAGATTCTCAAGGCTTCCAACTAGTTACATCTCTTACTCACCTTTGAAAAACTGGGAAAGTTTTACTTTTCTCTCACATGTCACTATCTATTTTTATCAGACAAACTTGTGCTTTTTATTTGTTTGATGAAGATTTATGTTAGGTGTTGGCTTCTTTTTGGAGAAGGAAAATTCGGAGAGTTTTGGTGATATTCTATTTAAACTTCTTTGATTTCTCCAAATTTATAGCAACTTATTATGTAAGGTGTTTTATAGTTTTAGGTTATTCATGATATTGCTTGCTGATAAATAAGAAAGCACGTGGTGAAAAATTCTTGAGGTTAGGGACAACTTCAGCATGCTTGAAACTGACTAGTAGGTTTGTCAATGGGGTGGATTAAATCCAGATCTGACTCGGACCAGATTCAATAAATATTAGATCAAAATTTGTCTAATTAAATACGTAATCCAATGGATATAGATCGTTAGCTTCAAGAATTAATGGATTTAGATGATATGTCAAATTCATTATTTTTAAAAATAAAATATTTAAAAATAAAAAATAAAAATTCAAAAAATATTAAAAAAATTATGTGAAATAAAATCAATCATTTTAATTATTTTACTCTACTATATATACATTATACTACTTAATTAATTATATGGGATTGCTTGTTTCATTCATTTTTAATGTAGCTGCATATATAATAATTAAAAGAAAATTTTATTTACATTATTATATTACTAAAGGATTTATTTTTAATTACAAATATATTCATGTGTTGGTTACATATTTCAGTTTTTTTAATGTATTTTTATTTTTAATTTATGTATTTTTAGATTTTTTTTATTAGAAATTGAAGGTAAATAATTGACAAAAACCAAATTGTACGTGAAAAATTGATTTGTTAATTCTCCAAGTGTTAGCGTTCATTTCATGATTATGTACAAATGAATAAATTATTTTTTTATTTTACATATATGTTGGATAAAATATATACATTTATTTTTGTGAAATGATAATTTATAAATTATTTAATTATATTATTTATTAAAAATATTTTAATTCAGTAAAAATAAATATATTAAATGTAATATAATTATATTATTTATTAAATAATTTAATAAAATATATTTTATATTAAATTAATTAACTAAATTAGTTATTAAATTATTTAATTATATTATTTATTAAAAATAATTTAATAAAATTTTTTCCTACTTGTACATATATAGTATGTTTTGAATAAAATATATTTTTTATTTTTATGAAATGATGAATTAAAAAAATATTTTTAGAACGGATCGGATCAACTGGACATATAAATCTACACTAAATCATACAAATTGGATCTAATTACTTTAGATCAAAATTGGATCCATTATTATTGGATCTAGATCTGATGGATTTGATCTAAATTCACCTTATTCACAGACTTGGTCACAACTATCACCTGTTGGTGACCATCACCTCTCGTCACCAGGCCACCATTTCCCACACCGATTATTAGACTGGAGCTAATTACCACTTACCTCTATCAACCGTCGATCATGGCCGATTATTGCCAGCTAACTCTAGTTGTCAGTCACATCTAGTTACCATTGGACGCCTCTCATCATCGTTAACCACCCTCGCAACACTATAATTACCAGTAAATAATTATTGTTGCCGAACATGAAATTATTCTCATTAATTCAAAATACACTTACTTATCAAAAAAAACTATTGTTGCCGAATACGTCTTTAAATTTTTATTTTTTTCTACTATAAAAATAAAAAATAAAAATTAAACACAAATATTAAAAATTTACAGATTTATCCAACGATCCTTTACAATTTTTTTGATGAATTATTTATTTATTTATTTTTAACAATGTGACCAATTAATAGGCTATTTGGAAGCCGCGAATTTTAATGGTTGCTGGGTTAGAATCTTTGAGGAAGATACTAAAATTATCCAAAACGGTGTAGAGTTTTGTAGGTTTGACTACGTTGAATTTTTTTTTTTTTTTGTGGTAAGTAAGTGAGTTTTGGATCGAGGGAAAGAAATGTATATTATGTTAGGGTATACCCCTGTATGCAAAATTATTTACAATGGAATCCCACAATCATTACATAAGCGAATTACATTAGCATTTGCTTGACTATTAGGAATTTTAGAGAGTTTAGTTCTAATTACATAACTTATATCATGCATAATGGCATGGGCTAAAAATGAAATTCCTTTGAAAATTTGCATGTTCTATTCTTGCCATATATGATGATAATAGATATTTCTTGAGCCCTGTTAAATTTTCAAAATTACCCTCATTAGTGTCAGAATTCAAGTAACCATGATCTCGGAGCTCGGGGAAAAATAAAAAGCACCGAGTTCGACCTCGGAGG
>JAVXUM010000040.1:3327586-3341148 GCA_035590655.1 Pouteria glomerata
CCAACAAAGTCCTAAAACTGTCCACCTCCCAATCATTCAAACTTCTCCTCAACTGTACATTCCAGGCACCACTATTTAAGAAACATTTAGTATAAGATGAAAAATTTGAGATTAAAAATTACAAGGGTAATTATTTTCTTATTAATAGTTAATAAGTTAATAAGTTTATGATACTTATGTTTTGATTGAAAAAGTACATATTACCTAGTAATTATTGGGAGTGCTTGGAGCAACGAAAAACAACGAAAAACAATGAAAAACGTGGTTTGAGTGATATCTGGGTGTTTGATGAAAAATTACGTTTTTCAAAGATGAATAGTAAAAAATATTGACAAAAAGCTGAGAAATCCGTCGGAACAGATTTGAAATCCGTCGGAACAATTTTTAAATTTCTTCAAAAAATATTAATAATGGATCTTGTTTGGTAGCTTAGATAACGGTAGTCACATTAAAGAAAAAAGTTACAGCTATTCTATTAATCGAACTCGAGTTATGCAATTTTTTCTAGAATTGTAAAATGTATGAATGTGTAAAAAATAGTAGAGAATTTGAGAGTTTTTTTTAAAAATTTTCAGTGTTTTTTAGAACCCCAAACACCCCATTATATTATGTTTGAAATATTAAAACTTTTAAAGGGGTAAAACTTAATTATGTTTAGAATGAGGATAAATTAACCTAAAGGTAAAAGTTAAATATCCCTTATACCGCCAAATTTTTTTGAAACTCCTATTAACCCTTTGTCTATAAATTTTTAAACTTGGTCCCCGAAAATTAAAATCCGAGATCAGTAATTGGTCATGCATATGCTTATTGATCATTTCGTATGTGCATCTATGCAAATATTAACTGATCTTTTCTTACATGAATCTACTTATTCATTTATTGATTGGTTAATCGATTTACAGATATTTAATTTATATGGGTGATCCAAGTGACTTCTTTCGCATGGTTCTTTCCGATCATTCAAAAAATGAAAATAAATAAATAAAAGAAGCAGAAAAAATGGTCTAGCTAGCCAATCTTTTTATTGCCCTCCATCCTTTGTGGTCACTAGCCCATGCCAAAATAGTAAAAAGAAAAAGAAAAAAATATTACTATGAATTAGTGGATGGTCATCCCAACATACAATCCATTACCGATGGTTAATCTCTCAATTTGTGGGTTTCTTAAGTGTGTTTGGCAGTGTCATAAAAGTGAGGAGATTTGACATATAATACCCACTAATATTTAGTGTTTAGTTAGTTGGATATATTATCTACATTGAATGATTAATACCCTAAAGTAGAAAGTCAGATTGTATATCCCTACCGCCATGTTTGTTTTACACCATAATTCAAAAGTCTAAAATTATCTCCTGTCAAATTTTAAATTACATATCTTATTTCGCTTAATATCCTACTAACCTAACACTAAAAAAGTAATCCCATATAAAAAAAAAATCAATCTTATGTCATAATTGATTCTATACAATATTCCATCATATTTTTTATCTTCCACCATCATATCCCTCCAACCAAATGATAGATAGTCACATGTTGTTCATCTCATTTTATATCTAATCAACCAAAAATCAAACAAATAATTCAATATAATTAATCATACATTATATCCAATTATATACAATTATATTATAATCCCTGTGAGATCCCACATCGGTTGGGAGGGGGAATGAAGCCTGCCTAATAAGTAGGGGGTGGAAACCTTCCCACTGAGGAGGCCTTTTGGGGGGCATTGGGGTAGCTCTCGCCAAGAACAAAACCGTGAGGCTGTGCCGGGGAGAGACCCGAGAGGCCAAAGCGGACAATATCTTCAGGCGGCAGTGATCCCGAGCTGTTACATCTAATTCAATAAAAAGTGTTAAAGGAATACTATAGCATATTTTTTATATAATATCCACACTAGTTAGGAAATATTTTTTAAAGAATTGATTAGACAACAATAAAACATAAGGAATAAAAATTAAAAAAAAAAAAAGCTAATTTGATTTATTTGCATAGTTAAGAGCTGAAAGCATATTGGTGATGTTGGATGGCATCAGCAATTTTAATCACACGTACGTACATGCATGCACTGAAAATATGCTTCCTTAGTATATGCATCATTATTACATTAGATTAGATATAGATTGGGTTAATTGATACAAAGGGAAATTTAATAAATCAAACAGTTAATAGATAAACTGCGATTTCTGTATCTAATCTAAGAATTCTAAAAAAATAATAATAATAACACAAAGTTTGTAGAAAATACTTCTTTAATGGAATTTTATTAATACTCAAAATTCATCCTTCTCGATGAATTACAATTGCTTAAATAAAAAATAATGACTAGTAAAACTAATCTTCAAAATAGAAAAGTAAATAATAAAAATTACTCTTTACATAATTAAAGAATACAAAATATTATAAATATGGAAAAAACTAATATACTACATGCAGCGGGTGAAATCGTGTTTTTAGAAATCCCAAATCACAACTAAGGATTATGAATCGAGTTTATCTTGGAAAAATGATCAAAATAAGCATGTTATAATGTCAAAACAAATACCTAAACAAAAAGTTAATAGTCAAATTAAAACTTGCCACAATCTCTCATTTGCAAGTACTCACAGGCAATCTGATCTCTATCATTAGCCCTCTTAATTTCACACTCTACGCTAAAGGTTTCAAGCAATAATGGCTTCTGCTTAATAACTCCCCTCGCAAACAACCTAACTCATAGTTATTAAAATTAAGTGCTTCATCCCCTATGTATTATCATTGTTAAAAGTGGATATAAGAGGAGAATAGTTCATCTCTTTTACAATATGTTGAGAAAAAAGCTGGAGATCATCAAGCTTGGCACCTATACATGCATGGCAATAATTCAGGAGTTTTTTTTTAATAAGTCATTGAAAAATTATATGCTGCCAGAATTTTTTAATAGAATTAATTATGGCCAGGATGACATGCAAGGCCATGATAGTATGATAAAAGCAACATGAACAAATTAACTGGAGATCAAGCTTGGGACTCATAGTTACTCTCATTGCATGGTCTCCAATCATCAGCAACGGCATCAATTGACTATAGCAAATCTTCTAAATAAACTAATCACTTCTAAGTAAATGATGAAATGGAGTATCACATGACATATAAAGCCAGACTTATCAAGCGAGCAAATGATAAAGGAATGATTGAAAAAAAAAACGATTTACGATGCCATCATTAGTCCACAAAAATTCATCTGCCATATCACATAACCACAGCATTGATTCGCAAGAAGCAGCCAGGAGTTGATAAACATGAATGATGCTTCCGTTCAAAAATCAATAAATACAACAGATTTTCATTTAGATTATTAGAGCATTTCCAAAACTTGATAATTTCTACTAAATGATACTGTCAAGGGATAGAACTCAATAGCAGTTGTTATTTTCTAGTCTCGTTCTGGTGATTGTAAAAAATGAAAAATAACAACCCCTCTTGAAAGAATGAAGCTAAAGAGAAATTTCGATGAACCAAGAGCATAACTATTAACTAATCTCTGGTTAATTGACAAGCACATCGGCAGTAGTGGTATACAGTCAACTTAATTACACATGCATGCATAAATTGAAGGCATCATCAAATTATCAGCTGTACCATCCAAATTGCATTCTCAACATTTCCATCAATCTTCCATTAAAAATTAAACAAAGGGACGGATAATGAGGAGAGGTGCCCTGTAAGAAACTCAAAGACAATCTTTATTTAATTATTTTTGTACATTAATTCCCTGAAAATACTAACTCTAATATAATAAAGGTTTTAATTTCTAAGCACATTCAAGATCGTACTTAATTTCCGTTAGAACTTCTCAAAAAGTGCGACCTATAACAAGGTCAAACATTGCATATGCTTGGCTTCATTTATAGCTAGAAACAAAACTCAAATTCAAAGCACAGCCTCAACTAAGGGCAGCGCAAGATCAAACCCTATTACTTGAGATTCAGCTCTCCATTGATCACACCAGACAATTTCTGCTGCAGAACAGAAAAATCATCAGGCATCGGATCACTTACCTGCAAGCACAGTCAATGACATGTGATAATCCAAAGTTTCTTAATAACAACTTCAGAACATAAAATAAAACCCTAAACCTATGAGTAGAGATGTTTAAGTAGGGGATTTTTCATTGTCAATATTTAATTACCTCGGATTTAATTGTGTGTAATAGTCTTTCATTTACTTCAGTGGAAACATAGCTAACAACGCTAAGCCCTTCTTCAACCAATACTCCCATCACTTTTGAGAGGGGAAATATTCCTTCCTCTCCAAAGCCACTAGTGATCAAAATCTCCACACCATCCCAGCATCGGCTGATTCTGACGCTACTGGCCAAGCAATTTTTGGGGCTTTCACTTGCTGTGACTGTAGCATTAGAATTGGCCAACTTCTTTAGCTTGTCTCTCTTGATTTCCAGTTCTTTGATTTTCTTCTCCATGTGTTTAATATAATTCACAGCCTCATGCATGTGATCTGATGTCGAACGCTTTCCCTAAAATACCATCAAAAAAACCCCACAGCTCAATTATGTAATCAAACACACAAGAAAATTAAAGAGCAAAAATATGCATATAAATTATTTCATATATGTAATCTCTTCACCTTGATATATTCCAGAGGAATCAGAGATCGAAGTGATGAATAAAGATTAGCCATTTCTTGCCTTCTTTGTCGCTCAATTTCTCTATGTCTGATTCTTGTCTCCCTACCAACACCATGATCAGTATGATCATCCTGAATAGCCGAGGACTTTCGACGCCTTTTTCCGACAGTATTGGTGGTAAGAGTACTTCTATCTGGTACAGGAAGACCCACGGCTGGATCTTGCTGGACATTGTGTTGGTTGAAGGAGGTAGGTGATGGGTTCTGAAAAACCAGATCACAGCTTCTGTGTAAAGAAAACATTGATCTTACAAGGGTTGTTCAAGCTTCAATTTGAGGATAATTTCTTAGCAACTGTGTAGATGATAAAGAAGGAGATATGTTTGTTAGGGTATGAGATCTTCAATGACCTCAATTTTTAAGATTCCCTACAATCTCTTTTAGAACAATGATGAAAAGAGAAATAATAAAAAAAAAATTGACCTCACCATATTATTCTATTAAAAAAAAAAAATTGCTAATTGTGGGTACTGTACTTTAGTAGAACTGCTGCCCCATCATCAATCCACACTACACGTGGTGTGGCCAGCACCAAGACCTAGAAGATTATGTTTCCACCGTATGATCATTGTAGGACAATTCTAATATGCTTTGTATGTCTATATATATATATATAATCAACATATGTCGGCATCTATTCTATTAGGAGTTGTTTTGACTTCATATAATTGAGTTTAGTAATTAAATTTTTAATAAAAATTATATATGATTAGAATATGTAGTAAGTTGATCAAGACCATTCAGACAAGTTACTGATAAGATTGACACATATATAATTTGCTGCTAGCTGAGGTGTTGTTCGTGAAGAATTTTGTGCTCCGACAATCTTTCCAAACCCTTCTTACATACCAATTCAATTAACAAGAACATTATTTTTTTAAAAATAATTGGGCGCTACCAGTTACATTAACTGTAATTTACAATCAGCATATTCACTGACTATCAATGCCTTCTGTATGTGTATATATATATGAGTTAAAATTTTGAAGCCATAAATTACCTCTAATTACTTATGCTTCTCAAGAATTGTCCAGCGATGTTATATATTAAAAAGAAATCAAGAATATTATTTTTTTCCTAGGGGAATTTATTTACATGAAAACTGATCGAACATCTTCAATTACAAGTTCACCTTATATGATACTGACATTTGTATACACTTAATACATATTTGTATGTATTGGGGTCCGATGTTAACTAGTAGTACATGAGCTTCAAGAAATATGCTGCTTTGTGATTGATTACACTTAAAAAGCGTAATTATAAACTTAACAATCAGATTTTAAATTATACATTCTTTTAATGAATTTACAAGTTTTTTATTTTTATTTTTAATCGTTTACTTATTTTGTTTTCCAAAAACAATAAAGAAAAGAAAATTATTGTGATAAGCAGCGGTAAAACGATATAAGTGATGGAGACGAACCAAAGGTTCGATCCAGACCACACCAAGAACAAGGTTAGTAAAGTAGAACGAAAAATGAAGAGAGGCATACTGCTGCTCGGACAACCCCTCAAGTGGTTCGGACAACTGCAGGCAAATTGCAGGAATTTTTTAATTTTTAAGATTTTGTGTTTAACTATATATATGTAACTTTGATAGCTGTTTTACACAACTTTTTTAAGAACATTTTTTTTCTGTTTTTGTTTATTATGGAGAATGCAATTGAAGAATTTTGGATTTTTCATTAGAGTTATGTCAATTTTCATTGTTCGTTGTTTCAATCTTAACTCTGTATTAAAGTACAATTCTTTCATTTTCTAATTTAATGAAATTCATTATTCGTTTGTTTGTTGTTTTGTGTTTACTATGAATATTGAATCGATGCTAAGTTAAACTATTTCATCTTAATTTGACGAATTAAAGTAAGGGTGGAATGCTTGAACGATATGTTGTGCAAGGGTTATACATGCGATGTGAAAATATCTGTGTAAACACTCATTATTTCTTTTCAAACCTAATTTATTATTGTTAAAAAATTATCAAAAACGAAGATCTTTGTTCATATTTCTGTAATTACTGATAAAGATTTTCGTGTAAAACAATTTTTTTTTAAAATTTTGAAACAAGTAAATTAGGTTCGAGCCACAAGTAATATAAAAAGAAAATCTTCCGCTTCTATAATCTTCAATGTAAATATAAAATTATGTGAAAATTTTAAGGACTTTTATGAAAATATCTCCCAATTTATCTTTCCTTCTGATGTAAAATTTAAATTGTAATTATAGCACATCGAATTGTAAAAAATTATTCCACCCGAACTTGATAGTTGAATCAAAAATTTTAATCATCTGAATTTCATAATTAATTTGCTATTGTTTGATTATTTCAATATCCCAGTCAATTATTTATTAGTTTTTCGCATTTAGTTTATCTGATTTTTAATTTATTTATTTATTTTAGTTTTATTTGCTTATTGCATTTATTACAAAAATTAGAAATTTAATTTCTTTCAACTTTTAAAAATTGTGTCACATTGAACTTAGTAGTAGCAAACCTTTAAAACTTAGAAACTAATATGTAGTATCCTAAGGATTCGATCTCAATCTCATTGAGTTAAAATTATATCATACATTCTTACATTTAGGGGTTAATTTAGATGGAATATTTGAACATGGTCAGCAATGCATTCATTCATATCATTACAGGAAATGTGGGCATAAGAGAGGGAATTTTTCCTCTCTAAAAATTATATTTTTCTCTCTAAAAACTATAGGCGAAAAAAAATATTTCTTACAGATATTTTGGCTTATCCTTGGTTGCCTATAATTTTTAACAATGAACTTATGTTTTCCTCGCCTATAATTACTTTTAGCGAGGAAATAAGTTTTGTCACCTATTCTCATCTTTTTGCAAAGAGCAAGAGATTTCCTTGCTAAATGTTATTTTTAGCGAGAAAATAATTTTTGTCAATTATTTTAATTTTTAGCAAAGAAATCATATTTCCTCACTTATAGTGACTTTTGACAAGAAAATTATATTCCTTACCAATAATAATTTTTGCCTTTACATTTCCTCACCTATGGTGACTTTTGGCAAAGAAATCATATTTCTCGCCTATAGTAACTTTTGGTAAGAAAATTATATTTTTTCACCTATAGCAATTTTTGGCAAGAAAATACATTTGTCACTTATAGATATAAATCTTTAACAAATAGACTTGTAACCAAAAAAAAAAAAAATACATTTAGCAAAGACAAATTTTCTCACTAAAAATATTGGTTAAAAAGAAAATAAAATTTTCTGAATATTTAGTTTTTTGAAAAATCCGTTAGAACAGTAAATCAAATCTACAAACAAACCTATTACAACATTAAAAACAAACATATAAATTATTATAATAAAGTCATCCAAATCCAATAACAAAGATCCATGAAATAAATTAAAAATACTAATATTACCTACAAACAAAATTAACAAAAATAAAATCTAAAAAGTTCAATATTAATTATCAAGTGTCTAAACCTAAGAAGATGGAAGTGAAAGTAGAGGTGCACTAAGTAGAAAAGGTTCTCACAGAACGAAACTCTTCAAACATCTTTAACAGTTGAACTTATTGTGCTTCCATATTATTGACCTTGCTAGAAAACTCTGCCTCCATGTGGTAGATCTTGCTTCAAAGAATACTTCGCTTAGCCTCTATATCTTGAATTTTGCTGGAAAGAACATTTTGTTCAACCTCCATTTGCTCTATTTTTTGTATAAAGTTTTCAACTTGTAGATGAAGCTACATTTTTCGGAATCTTGAACCAATATAACCTGATCAATGTATATTACGCATCGGAGGAGGCTTTGGCCCATGGCCTATCCCACATGCATAGCCAAACTTTCTCCCTAATACATGCATCCCCACAGCATCCGCACTCAATGTGTCATGGCAAATGGGAGTAAGCTCACTTCTCACGTGTACTATCTCATTCTAACATTTACCATAACTAATGTAAGAATATTATCAAATTATAATTAAAAATTACAATGTCAGATAAAAATTATAAGGACTTACATGTAACTTTCTCGCCTTCGAGCAACTCTACTAGTTACTTTTCATTGTCTGACTACTTTCAGGATTCACCCGTGAAAAAATAATAGGTAAGTACAAAACTAATGGTGTAAATGAAATACGTAAACTAATAATTGCCATACTATAATGAGCAGACACAAATGCAAGTAATCCCATCAAATGTGTAACAAATTGATGAGACCGAGTCTGCGCATTTTTCAAACATTTCTGCAAAAAAATACATATTCAATGTTAAAGATATAATTAAAATATATTATTTAATATATGTTCACATAAATTATATTAACTTAGTAACTAGTGTTTGTCTATTTATTGTCAATATGCTACTCCTAATCTACTTGCAATACACCAGATGGGAAATGTCCTTTCGCCTCCTCCACACTAAGTCCCTCACCCATTATATTTTTAAATTGCTTATGCCACTTGTGTTGTATGTCACTCAATCAGGTCTTAAAGGTTTCCTCTACCATCTTTCATCCCACACTCCCCAGACTCACATTAATATCAATGTGTGACTGTAAATATGAACTATATATAAGAGGTCAAATTTTAATTTATTATATTACTTTCAATGATATTTAGTATCATAAGGCGTACAAATGCCTCCTCCTTATTCCTCTCGTTAATGTTAGCGTAGCAGTGTTGATTGTATAGTAGAAAGTGTCTAACAACAATACACTCGCTTGACAACTTAGTTGAATCATCACAATTGAGTGGTCATCCCTGCTCAGGGTCTACAATTACGCTCAAAAGTCATTTTATCTTTTTAAGAAGACGATCTAAGCTAAGGCATTGGATAAATCCGCTTACTAATCTAGTGTCTAGGTGGACCCTTTAAAAAATTACGAAAATCATTAAAAATATGTGTAAATAAAGTACAGATGAAAAATAAACAAAATATATTGTATTTTATTGCACATATTAAAGAAAAACATAATTCCACCAATGCTTTATACGTATCATCATGTAAATATTCAAATATTCCAACCAATAAAACTCATTGTAGTAGCATATGACAATCATGACTCTTTAAATTAAACAATTTCCCTTCCTTCTCATTAACAAAATGACAAATGTTTGAGGCAAACCCATCAGAGAATTTCACTAATCTCATAAATTCATAAAAGTCACGCTTCTCCTACGGTGACAAAATAAATATTACTAGCAACATCACAAGGCTTAAATCATCCGGAATCAAATGTAATTCAGAACGTATGCCCATATCAGTTAAATTTTGTGTAGCCTTTACAGTATCTTTTGTCTTCCCATCAAGTCTTATAATGTGCTAAGTAAATTGTCACATACGTTCTTCTCAATATACATCACATAGAGATTATGTTACAACTTCAATTTGTGCCAATACATTAACTCCAAGAAAAAACTCTTCTTCAACCAATTCAATTCTTCTACCTCGTGCTTCCTTTTTTTTTTTTTTTTTTTGTTCTAGTGCTTTCTAGGTTTATCAAATTTAATATGTTGCAATTGTTTTAGGATATCATTGCCTGAAATCTACTCAGGCCTATCTCGAAATTCTAATTTACCATCAAAGATTTTACTCTTTTTCGCTAACTATAATTCTGTGGAAGATATCGTCGTGACCCATATACTAGATCTTATTTCTCAATCTTATGAAAGAGGTATCCTCGTTGCACATTAGGTATGCTATGTAACACTTAGTATTCCATTCAAACAAATAAGCATATTAATTTTTAGGCAGGAAAAAGTTAAGTACTATCAGTGAGGAAGTAAATATTTCCTTATTCATACCCTACTATTAGTGAGGAAACTAAATCTCCTAGCCTATGATTAAAAAAGTTACTTGACTATTAGTGAGAAAACGAATATTTCCTCGCCTATATCCTACTATTAGCGAGGAAAGTAAATTTCATCGCCTACAGTTAAATAAAGTTGCTTCACTATTGGCGAGGAAATAGATATTTTCTCGCCTTTATCTTACTATTAGCAAGGAAACTAAATTTTCTCGCTTATAGGACTCCGAATCTCCTTACAACACCATATTTTCAACTCTATAGCGAGAAAATCCGAAAATCCTCACTAAAGATAACTATTAGTGAGAAAATTGTTTCTTGTAAAAAAATCTTAAACAATTTAAAAAGAAATATTATTTTTCTCGCCGAAAACCTACTATCAGCGAATAAATAAAATTTCTTGCAAAACCTTTCTTTACCTATATTCTATTTTTTTTGTAGTACGTAGTGGACAAAACAAAAAAAAAAAAAAAAATAGAAAAGAAAAGAAAGAAAGAAAGAAAAATAAATACCTCCACCAAAAATACTAAGGGCGAGATCTTAAGAAGATAGAGATTCCCACATATAATAATTTATATTAGCGGTGGATGAAGTGGATAGGGAGCTGTTAGCGTATTAATTGTAAAGAAAAAATGAGAGAAGGGAGGGGGGGGGGGGGAGGGGGGGATGCTCAATGAATAGCTTAATAGCTTCATATCTTTTGCCAGCCAAATGAAATCCCCCTTGCAAATCCTTCATACCACTTTTGTAGCTAGTGGCTACGTATAACTATTAAGAAATTAACCATATATGCTGCACTTCTAATTTCATTACATCAATTTAATATACAGAAACCTTGTTCCCGAAACCAAGGACCCAACATTAAAGACATTGGTCCAATTTATTGAAACCCTTTCCTTCCATGAAAACCCTTGTATCAAACTTGACAGACAGGTGTGGCCTAATCCTGCCTTTGGTTTATAAATGGCGGTATGAGTCATCACCTATTGATAATTTTCCCTTCAATATCAAAATCATCCTTTCATGGTTTTCCATAGCTTCTCCCTGTTCATAATTGATGTTGAATGATTCATTCCACCAAAACATAAATGACTTTGTTATATATATATATATGTATTTACATAATAATTCTGTTGTTAAGTGATGCTTTTATTAATTCCTTTGTCTTCAAAAATAATTAATTGATCAAACAAGATTTCACGTGGAGGACCTTCATCCAGGAATATATCCTTGAATTATTGGAGGAGGATAACAAAATAGGGAAGAAATGGATAAGATGAGCTTGATCATTTGTCCTGATCTTAGGCTTTGTTAGATACTAAAAACCTATGCAACTGTCAGATTCAAATTGATGAATGCTGTTGAATTACAATTGAAATAATCCTCTTATCACCATATTAAATCATATTAATTAGTTAATATACATAATATAAACATATAAAACTTTCATTCATATTCTTCATACAATATTCAAGATATATATATATATATATGGTTATACATGTGCTGCCAAACGGGATTTAAGAAATATATGTGAACCATATTCCACTTGTTTTTCAACATTTTGGAGGATCGGGATATTTTTCAGGACAAAAGAAATCAGAAAATCTAGGGTAAATTATTATAATTTACATCCTTTTTAACAACGGCGGATCCAGGATTTTGTGTTAGTAAGGTCAAGTCAGTAAGTAAAGACCATAGTTGTCAAATCCGGTCTGACTCGGCAGATTGACCTGCTAATCCGGTGATCTGGCGCTTGAACCGGGCCAAATTTGAGAATTATTTAATGAAACCATAGGGACAAAACTTATAAATTGTTTAATGTATAAGGACAGTCTATTTTGAAAGATATATTTTGTGGAGGCAAAATATAAAAATACTTTAAAAATTATACTATTTTCTACAAAAATTTTATTTTCAGTGGGACAAAATTTGTAAATTATTTGAAGTATAGGGGTAATCTGTTTTAAAGGATATATTTTATAGGGGCAAAAGTATAAAAATATCTCAAAAATTATACTATTTTCTATAGAAATTTTACTTTTAGGGGGGTCAATTGACCCCACTTGCCCTAATGTGGATCCGCCCGTGCTTTTTAACCAAATTTCAACTTAATGTCTAACTTTTTAGAAATAATGCCCCAAAACCCTCCAACCGGCCACTTGAACCGACACGAATTAAGGTTCCCAAATTATCCGCATCAATCATCAAAAATTTGGCTTCAGAGAACAGATCTGAAGGATAAAACTAAACCCCTTCGGTTCCACTACTAGTCCAATGCTCTCTCTTGAAAATTTGGTTTGACCAACAATGAATGAAGTGCCTTCAACAAAGCACTGCCCTAACATTAATATCTGAAAACAAGTGCTCATCATCAGTAATAACCATGCTTCATTTTGCATAGCATACAAACACTAAAATTAATGCAGATCAATGTAAAACATCTTTTATTATTGTATTTTCATTTTTATCTTTATCTTTTTTATAATGCTTGTTGCTGTCTTCCATCTCATTTGGAGCCTTTCCTTTCGTGGCGGCAAAAAAAGTCAAATCATTTTAATGATTGAAATAACAGCCTTGATTGTCACATTGAGTACCCTTTTACGTGTAAAAAGCTTGTAATTTGACTTCTAATGTTAAAGGCAAAAAAAATAAAAACGTGCAGTATTAACCTTCTTTGGACAGATTGTTCAATAATTGGGAGTAGTCAAAATAAGTGAACCAACTTTGGACACGTTGTTAACAAACCAAATAATTTAACTTCAGCTTAATTAAATCTCGTTTTAAAGGTTTAATAAGTTGACTCTAATATATTTTTAAATTCGATAAAATTTTCAAATTTTAAAATTAAATTTAAATAATTTACTGTTTAACTCTACCCAATTACAATTCTAACAGTGAATAATAACTGGTTATGTAGCAGTTCCGATACAATAGTTCAATTTAAAAAAAAAAAAATAGTTTAAAAAAAATGATAATCGGTTATGTAACAGTTCAAATTAACGGACCATGATTTGAAAAAAAAAAAAAATGATCCGGGTGTAATAGTTCAATTTACAATCTATTACAGACTGGACGTCATG
>JAVXUM010000040.1:3344125-3373333 GCA_035590655.1 Pouteria glomerata
CTTTAAAATGTGTAAAGCAAAAAAAAAAAAAGGAGAGAGAGAGAGAGAAGAGGGAAAAAAAAAAAAAAAACATGCATATTGAAGTCACACATATTCACACAAATCTTCAAATGGAACAAAACCACACCAGATGTTATTGACTGCAAGATAATCATTGCCCTTCGGTAATTATGGGTAAAATTTCTCCAGACCGTGAACAAGAAACTGGAGGATAGACATATTTATACATACATTTATGTACATAGAAACTGAAACCATGCAATAACATTTTATTTCCGTAATCAAACCGACATATTTGTATATTCGCGTACAAGTCCCCAACTTTGATTTTGCAAATTTCACTGTTCGACAAACTGAACAAAACCCTTAACTTTGATTTTGCAAATTTGCTGCTTGGATACCGTCTGTGGAGCTGGAATCAGGGGATGTAGACAATTTCCTTTTTTCTCTTTTTTTTTTTTTTTTTCCATCTCTTTTTAGAAACAAGATTAAAAAAAAAAAAAATTTGTTCAATCGTTTTGCATATTAAATGGACAGGCAACGACATTTATGGGAACTTGCAGAGGCTCAAGGGCATTCCAAAAATGGAACCGTTCCGATAACTGGGGTTTGATTGGCGAGTCCGGTGCTTATTCCAGTGCTTAGATGTACAATTTCATGGGCCCAAGAGCATGCATTCACACCAGGTAAGGTTGATAACTTTGCCTAAATATTCTAGTGCGTTCAGAGCTTTAATTAACGGAATGATTTGTGTGAAAAACAATTCAAAATAAGGAAGGTCGGTGTGCAAGTTTTAAATGTTGAAGGAACATCCTTGCATTTAGTTTAATATTAAGAAGAGTTTTGTTTAATTTAGGATTGCCCCAGTGGGCCAAGTCAAGAGCACATTTTTCTTCCCAGGATGCCTGTACTTGCTTTGATTCTTGAAAATAATTTTGGGAAGGTCAAGGTTGCATTAAAGTGGTCAAACAAAAAAAATAAGACAGCTTCCTGTTACTCTCTCTCTCTCTCTCTCTCTCTCTCTCTCTCTCTCTAATTGAGTTTCAAAATTTAATCTTTTTTTAAAGAAATTTAATTTCCCGTGCTCTTTCTGTTGATAACTGTTGGTTTATCAATGATAATGAACACGAATAATCTGATTGCTTGTGAAGATGTCGAAGAGGGAAAAGAAAGGGAAGTGTACACGGATGAAGAACTTGAAGACAGAATTAATTAATTGAATGCTTCAAACTTACATTCTAATACTTCACAATCACAACTGAAAAATAAGATCCTAAAAATAAGCAAAAACTGAATACGTGATAAACAAATGATAACTAACTCCTAGAAACATGGTGCACTACTTTGAAACATTCAAATGCTAAATAAAATAGAAAATAAACAAGTGTCAGCTATCTAAACACTTATTTCAACAATAACTGAATTGTGCTGTAAACTACTCTCCAATTTGATACCATTTTGACTTTGGTCATTCTGAAAAAAGAGAAGAATATGCTGGCTTTATAAGAACCGAAAGAACAATAACCGTTGAGACTTGAAGGTTCAATTTCAAGTTCAAAGCCGTGGGAAAAAGAAACAAATGTCTTGCAAAATTGTAGAAAGATGTACAGATTGAAAAGAAAAACGCCACAAAGACCAAATGTCATCAAAGATTGAGATGTAACTACTTACACAGCCCAACAACTGTACAAACCAAGAATGACCAGAAACCAGTTTTACGGGCCCAAGTGTCGAGAACAAGAAGAATCCTACCAAACAAAAGCTTGGTTGCGCTCCTATTCCTGTTTCTACCATTTCCTAGGAAAGAAATCTTCCATGAATAGACAATTTATATTTCTCCAACTATGGGCTTGCTCTTTATATATGTAGCCAGTAGCCAAGTAAGGCAATCATTGAAATTGTTTACGATCCTGAACCTTCCAAAAGTAATCGGTATGTGTTGTTTCTTTGCATTCTCTTCCTTGATTATGCCAACTTAAAAAGAGATATAGGGATATGGAGCTTGTGATGAAATGACACGGGCAAATAACTAATTCAAAAAGGCCAGTAAGCGCAATACTAGCCTTCAAACAGTTGAGGGAAAGGATTTAAGGGCGAAGATTTTGGTGCTGCTAGAAGCATCGGCAACATTATGATATCTCTACATTTGAAGGACACGGAAATAAATTGCAGTAACCTAATTCTGAAACGAGAGAGATCAACATTATTCTAAAGAAGGTTATTTTCAGAAGTGGCACAGGACCTCCAACATCATGGTTTCCAATCCAGATTGAAGTATCAACCTTTGGTTTCTCAAAATGTCCTCCATAATAGAAATATAGAAATCACTTCACACCTGCAGGCATCATCTAAGGTCGTGGTCTTCATCTAATTTCTCTAGCAAAATCATCTCTCCCATAAATACTTCAAAATCTTGGCTCCTAACCCTCCAGGATCCCTGGATGTAGTACGGGGTCACAAACACGTTGAAGATGATAACTAAAGAAAGGGGAAAAAATAAAAATAAAAATAAAGAAATAACTTCTTCTATTCATGGTTGAACCAAGGCCATATGCCTAGCAGAGACCATCCAACATAGACTAATATCTCTATTTCTAACACCTGTCCACGATGGCAATACTTATGCTGGCCCCTTCCCCTGTATCATGGATGCTACAGGATTCAAAAATTTACCTTGCATTAATCATGGTATACATAGAATAAGAAGAGAAGGGGTATAAAATTGAAGAAAATTAGGAGGATGCATTAGTAACTAGTAAGTGCAATAACATAGAGCAATTTTATTCATCTAATGGTAATGATTCCAAGAGTCCCTAATCACCTAAACTGCAAAATTACTTACCGTGAAAATGCTACCTATGCAAGCAGATGATGAAAAGACACAAATTGCGAGAGTTATTAGTATTGCTAGCATAGACTAGTAGTAGTGCCATAAGAGTTAGTTTTAACCAAATAAAATGAAAGGATGTATGTGTAACCCCCACACCCAACTCGGACCTTTTTACTTTAAAAATTAAATAACACAATTGAATAACAAAGTTTCCATTTGATGATAAAAGGAAAATTTTTCCCCTCATTTGGATGAGAGATAGAATCATAGAAATTCTCACTTTCTTCTAAATCGCATTTAATTTAAATATATTTAAATGTTTAGGGCATGTCCAGATATCGATATCCAACATCCCTTAATCATTATAACTGAAGTTACTTATATTAAATTATTTTATACATTTTAACTTCAAAGTTTTGACACAATCAAATTGTGAAAAAATCGCTTTTTAGTAAGGTAAATGGCAATAGTCTCGTACCCAAGTTTGTGTAACAGAGATTAGTAGGTAAAATTCAATACAACTTGATCAATCAAAAATACAAGTTCGTCTCCAAGACCAAACAAATTTCTTCCCCACAAATACAAGTAATAGCAGCATTTGCGCTATGAAGTAGCTGTCTAGTCAAAAAAACAAAAATAAAGACAAGGGAGAACTAAGATGTCATATGGATAGGAGTTAACACATTGCAAACCTTGCAGAATTTGCGTTGCTAGACGATGGAATGACTATTTTACCATAAAAATCTAAAGCGGCCACATTATCACTCACCTAGAGGATAATAAAATCTATCCTGCACTCTAAAATGAAAAATCTATTGTGGAAAAGTGTAAACCAGATAAACAAGATGACAGAAAAGTGAATGGAGGGAAAAAAAAAAAAAAAGAAAGAAGAGAAGATGGCTAGAAAATACATTGGATTAAGAATGAAATCTCCCAACTTCCAGATTACATTATGCTTTGTCAAGCAGTAAACGTGGAAAAAAGAAACAAAAATACAGAAGGAAAAAAGAAAAAGGAGAAGTTAAAAATCTTAGCCAATATAACATCCATTTGTCTACCAAATATAGTAGAAAGCGAAACCATGAAATTCAGGGGATCGCCCACCCTCCATGAACAAGATTGTTTTGCTAGAATGTATATTATTTTGCTTTATAGTCACGAGACAGAAAATAGGCATTTTGAAAATTTTTGTGGTTTACCCGTTTTGGAAAACAAATTTTTTGCAACTTTCAGTAATTTTGCACTAAAAGTTACAAAATGTAACTTTTTATGCATCTGGTAAAAATTTGTGTCAAGTCATATTGATATCGTGTCTTGGTTCTCTAACCTATGGCAAACAAAGGAAACAAAGAAAGAAAAAACACTTCAGTCCAGGTTGTTATAGAGTAACAAAATCCCACAAAGAAAATTTAGGGTAGTAGCAGCACTATGAATTAAGCCTTATTCGCACTACCAGAGACTTCCAAGACGGAAAAAATAAATAAATTCACACCATATGAATGTCAAAAGCTGCAAATAAAAATGCGATATAATTTGTCTGTACAAAGCTTGGAAAGTTAAAAAAATAAAAAAAACTGCTTTCTACCTTGTTGATCTAAAAGACTCAAAAGAGTTTTGGACTCACACTTCTAGCCACTGCATCTGATGTTCATTCACCTGGAAATAATGTCAGTACCAGACCAAAAATAACATTATATTGTTAGGAATTTAAAATCAGATTGAACACAAATTCACAACTTGCAACACGATACCCGGCATTCCGTCTCACATAAGCACGTTGCCGGTTGCTGGCTCGAGATACAAGAACTAAATGCCTATGTGAAACTTTAAATGCTATTATAGTAAAATACTTCTCTTAATGTTGTCAAAATAAAGTTCATCTGCATTTGGAAATGATAATACGAGTACAGAGTCAGAGGGTTGATCAAGCATCAAATTTGTAACAAAGTTAATTGGAGCGAGGAAGATTGCAATAAAATATTGAGCAATCTAGAACAAGGGTCAAGGTCTTCATGACCTCAAAATTTGCAGGTTTATGCTGCTATGAAACTATTCCATTATTAATTATCACTGTCATCCACTCAAAGGTTTCCACCCAAGAAACTAATTTGGCTAAGAATACTTTTGTTCACTCGCCAGTCATTCTTAATTCAACACAAATGAGCCTATCATTTTCAATTATGTGACTGACAGTGTTTATGCTCATGAATTTTGTCTCTTCAAGTCTCCAACGTAAATAAGAATTCTACCACACTCAAATCCATTCAGGATTATCAGAATATGATGTATCCCACTATCATCCAGATGATGTCCCCGTGATCTTGCCACTGTGCTACATGATTAAGACATATCCCCATAATAACATATTAGCAAACACCAAATAACAGAGCACAATAAGATTGATCATCGACATTAAGTCACCACTGGGGTTCATACTTAAGATATATGAACCAATATGATGATATCTATACCTGAATGTTTTCACTTCTGCCATTCGCATTCCAATTTTCAGTCATATAAGCACACAGATTAGTTCTATTTTGTTTTAGACCTTTCTCCGGTTGGAATTGTTCAGTCATTAATTGCATTCATTGTTCTAAGTTTTCAATGCAACAAGCATCACAAATCATAAGAATAGGGAATTAGAGATTGTCTAGACGTTTGAAAATTTAAAATGCATTCCAACAGCACTATCCCTCATTCTCCTCGACAATAAATGAGGCTTTCAAAGTGGAAACTCCTAAATCAAAGGAGCCTAGAGCCTGTGCCCAATAACTCTTCTATTTCAGGGATTTCTTTAACATGGAACAAATAATCTGAAATCGAAACCTTTTCTCCCTTTGCAATCCATATAGAACAACAATATCCATACAAACATAAGAGGAATTTAGAGGAATTATTTAGATTTGGATGATAACTTTATGTCCTGCCCAACCATTAGCTTTGGCACGCTGTAACTTTATCCATAACATTCTGGTCTGAGATGTTGGCATTATCCATATGCATTGGTATGACTCTAGCACGTCCATGGCCAATACTAATACTCAAAAAGATGAACAATTTGAAATTCTTTTTCCTCCTATCTGTGCATAAATTTTGTACCTACAAAATCTAATTTAACTTTTTAAAAAGTAGCAAGCTCCTGGTCCACTTAGTCATCTTTTGAAGGACAGACAGCAGATTGAGATTCCGCACCAATAAAACCTATTGCTATTTTTAGGTTGGCATCAAACTATTCCTGGAATTCCTAGAACTCAGTGTAAAAGAAATGGAGCTGGAGTCTTTGATTGGCACATTAATAGGCGAGCAGGTGCAGTACACAATGATCATCTTAAATTGTAGTAGCCAAACTATTGAGAATATCATAGAAAGTCAAAGAAGCCAAATCCATTAAATACGTAAGTTTTTTTTTTTACACCAATCATCCACTGAGATGATGAAACAAATGATCTACAACAGTGTACCATTGATCATGAAAATTTGCACCAGATATCAGAAGCTCACCGGACCTTCTTCCGGGACTTGAATGGATAGCGGGAAGGAGGAGAAGGGGAAAATTCAACCGGTAGCTTGGGGAATTCTAGCTCCCCAGAAAGCATTCCCACAACCTCTTTCATGCAAGGGCGACGAGCAGGTGATTTCTGAATGCATAGAAGTGCAACAGTAATGCATAACAGAGCTTGTTCTTGATCCAAAGTTTGAATAGATCGATCGATTAAATCAACAAGCTTCCCTGCACGTGCAAGGTGACGAGCCCAAGATATAAGATTGGCTTGCTGGAATTCAGATATGGGCGAACCAGCCACCTGAAGCGGCCTTCGCCCAGCAATTAGAACTAGCAATAAAACCCCGAAGCTGTAAACATCACACCTCTCTGAGAGATCCTCACCACCACCATATTCAGGTGCAATGTAACAAACAGTTCCCCTCATGCTTGGTGTGCTGCTAATTCCACCACTTTTAGTCATCTCTCCGCTAGCAGAGTCATAGCTGTTATGACGAGCTCTCCAAAGCTCACCGCTAAGCCCATCCAACCACCAATCCACACTATTACGGCTGCTCCTACTCCTCTTCTTCTTCCTAACATCATACAAATCCTCATCCACTGGCCAACAATTCTCACTATTATTGACCTCGGTTGTCAGTCCTTGTCCTTGTTTTTTATTCTTCTTTTTCTTCTTGGCAAGCTCTTCACAGTATTCCTCCTTCCACCACTCCCTTGCCGGTCTCCTCCTCTCTTTCTTCACATTCTTGTCCTCATCAAGACTCATCCACCAATCCAATCGCTTCCTATTATTCTTCTTTCTTTCCGATTTTCTCACTGGCCCGGAGCTCGAAGAAGCTCCAATCCATTCGCTTTTAGGCCTTTCTTTCTTGATTTCATTGCCAATCCATTCCATCACATAATCCTTCACAACCCCAGACTCTGCTCCGCCATTGTCCTGTTTCCACCACCAATCTTTTCCTGAAAGACTCTTCAACCGCCTTCCACTCCTCTTGCTGCCGCCACCAACCATTTCCGTCCCACTCCCCAGACTGGCCCTATCAAAATTTCCATCGGACAAACTGACCTTCTCTAAACCCCCTGAGGGCGAGGCCCCAGCTACAGCCGGCTGAGGTGATACCGCCGCTGCCTCAACCGTCTCTGGCGAGGTCTCTGCCACCGTAAGCCTAACGAGACTCTCCGGCGAGTGATTAAGACCAGCGTTGAACTCGTCAAAAGCCGTCGTTGCCACGCTCTCCGTCTCTTCAACCATGGATCCGTTGTCCTCATTTCCTACCCCACCACCGGACTCCAACTCCTTTTTCCCCTCTAATCCACCACTGATTACAACAATTTCACACTGTTCCTCCGTTTTCAACCTTGCCAGCCCAAAATCAGCAATCTTTGCGTTGAAATTCCGATCCAAAAGAATGTTACTCGGCTTTATGTCGCCGTGAATAACCGGCGGATCACAATAATGGTGAAGATACTCCAACCCTTTCGCTATATCGATTGCGATTGTGAACCGGTTCTTCCACTCCTTCAGCTCCGCACACTTGCGATGGAGCAAGCAATCTTGTAAGCTTCCGTTACTCATAAGATGGTAGACCAGTAACATACGGCGTCGCTTGGGGTCCGACGAGAAGCCGATGACGGAGACGATATAATTGGAATCAATCTTTCCGGCGAAAAAGAGTTCGTTGTGGAACTCGCGCTCGCCTTGGAGGGAGCCAGCGTCCATGAGCTTCACGGCCACTTCTTGGTTAAGACTGGTAATGATTCCGCGGTAGACGGAACCGAAGCCGCCCTGCCCCAGACGGTGGGTGGAGGAGAAAGAAGAGGTAGCTCGGCGAAGGACGGAGTAGGAAAGCCGGTGGGGGGGTTTGGAGTCGGAAGGGACGGTCCGTCTGAGGGTGATTTTGCGGAGGCAAATAATTAGAAGGACGAGAAGGGAAAAGCCGGCAGCGAGACCGCCGGCGAGCGGGGCGAGAAGACGGTTGTTCAAGTGGCCATGGTGGGGCGGCGTCAACGGCGGTTCTGGTGGCGGCGACATCCGGCGAGTGGGCATGATGATGATAATGATGATTTTTGAAGAATTGGGACAAAACGGGAATCAAAAACGATGATGATAGTCCTTAATTGACTTGGGCACTATCCGAGAGCGACCTTTTTGTTTTATTTTGTCATCGTCGCCTTCTCGGAGAAGATTTCAGTTCTTTTCTCTAAAATGGTCCTCTGAGTCTCTGTATCTGCACTGTAATTTTCTACTTCCCTACTTTGGAATAAATTCTCTGTAACTTTTTTCTCTATTTTGCCTTCTGGGATTTGAGAAGTCCGTTCAAGTTTTGATTTTGAATTCTTTTCTTTTTCTATTTTAAAGAAAGTAAAAGAAGGCTCCCAATAATCTTTATATGTAAATAATTCATGGACATTTTTTCCCTCTCCTTTACAAAGAAATTTAATATTAAAATCATTTAGTTTTAAATATCAAAGATTTTTTATTATTAGGCACCGTTTGATTTGTCAACAAACAAATAAAATTTTTAAAAATTTTTTAAATTTATCATTTTTTATCTCACTATACGAATTACGAACTCATAACTTATCTCACTTTTTTATCACTCTAATACACTCTAACCAAATAACAGTTGCCCTTTCTTATCATGCGACATAAAATCGAGTGTTTGTAATTATATGTTAGAAATAATATGGCATCATGACAAATTATTTATTATATTTTTTTTTTTTGACAAAAAAATTCATTTGCCCTAGGATAGGAAAACGAGAAAAAATTATTAGTTTACTTGCATTTATTATGAATAATTATTTAATAAGTAAGAAAAAAAATTCAGTAAGGACCGCTTATTTTTAAAGTACTATAATGATTATAGTTATGGGTAAATTATGCATCCACTTCGGACATAATATTTTAATGACGATAATTATAAATCTAAAATTTTAATTTGTTACAATATAAATATTTTGTAAATTTTTATTAACAAATTCTCCATTAAATGAGTTACATGTTCATTTCTATTAATCAGCCATCTAACAATTTAACAAAAGATTCTTTTTTCATAAAAGATTAACATTGCAATTAATTAAAATTTTATATCTTTAATTATTACAATTAAAATATCAAATGTTAAAATAAAATTTGATCAAAATTTTCATGATCTAAAATGTAATCTAACATTTTTTTACTTATTTAAAAAGAATACATGTTACTATATAAAATTAAAAAATACCAAAAAAAAATTGTGACTTTTCAATGTTAGGCACTATTTGATTTGCAAAAAAATAAAAAAAAATCTTAAAATATCTAAAAATCTTTAAAACTTATTTTATTGCATGAATTACGAACTCACAACTTATATCATTTTATCTCACTTTTTATTACTCCAAGCACATTCTTTAATCGTTGGCCAAATGAATTGCTCATATAGAAATGAATAGTTGAAATTAAATACTAATAATTAATTAACTGTTTACTTACGACATTCTTAAAAAACTATGGTGAATAAAAAATCATAGAATTAATAAAGAAAACATACCAATTAGTGCCTAATCAAATTAAATAAGGTCCATCCATCTAAAAGGTCATACCCTGACTTTAGGGGCTCCCACCGCCCCTTCCCTGGAGCATCGTGGAGGAGGTAAATCGCGGGATGTGCGTCAAGTGGCCAGGATCTGTAGCCTTGCTTTTATACCGAATGTGCAATGCTCATTCGACGTTGGGAGCACAACTCGAACTCGCGCCGGTTAGGCTGCCATCACAGCGACCACAGCCTTTGTCACTTGACCTATGCCCCGAGACAAGGTCCATCCATCTAATTTGAGGGAGGGGTGGAGGAGGAGGAGCAGCCATTTCTTTGTTTGTTTCTTCGATGGTTTCAAACTCTTCTGTTTGTTTGTTTCACACAATTTGGACCCCACCAAACCATCAAGGTTAGAATTGGAGACAGATAGAACCAAACTCTCTCTCCATTGGTTTTGGTTTGACAATCAAATCTTTTACAAACTTTTGACAAACATGATGGAGACGCTCGGCTCACTGCCTCAATCAATTATATATTTATTTTCAATTAGCTAAAAAATTTTGCAGTCGGTGGGAGGGTCCAACATCTTGGCCCCATCGGCCTAATTCCCGACGGATCGATGGTCAGAATCTACTCATCACACTCATTTATCTTTCAACCATACAGCAGTTAAGAGTTTGATGGAGAATCTACCCACCAATGACCAAAAACTGTTTGTTTGCGGATGTACCATTCAGGATTAGATTTGTCATTAGCTAGTTCATAAATTTCTAATAATCAAGAAAAAAAAGGATTAACAATTCAGTCAAATTATTAAGGTCTCATTTAATTTATTTTTTTATTTTTTATTTTTTATTTTCTGTTTTAAACTTATTTTTTATTTTATACTTTTAAAAACAAAAAAACAGCTCGAAACGCATTTAGTCAATTGTATTTTTAAAATTTATTTTAAAAAATAGAAAGTGAATAAATACATAAAATAAAAAGTAGCAAAAAAATTATTTTAAGTATTTTTAACCTAAAATAAAGAAAACAAGACATTTTTTATTTCTTTATTTGGAGATTTTTAAGATATAAAACACATAAAATAAAAAACAAAAAAAAAATCAAACAAACTGCAACCAAATCTTTCAAAATATTACATTAGAAATATCATAGGGTGAGAGGGTATATCTCCCACTCTAGATTTAATTCCTGTTAAGATTTAAATATCTAAAATTATTTTTTGTCACATTTTCTATCAAATTACGTTTCTTATTTTATTTTATATCCAAACACTAACAAAATAATTTTACATAAAAAATTAATGTCATATTATATCAAATTTCATACATTATCAAATATATCAAAAACTTTTTATTTCATTTCATGAATTATGAAATTGTAACTTTAATTAATTTTTATTTTTTTTTTCACCTCAAACTAATATATGGACAAAGAAAAACCCAATCCTTTTACCATACCCCTTGCCTCGTAAAAAAAAAAAAAAAAAGAATAATAAATAAATAAAACAAAAAAGTGGGGTGAGTTGAGTCTAGTGCTTTTGCTTTAGCCTTTACAACATTCCATGCTCTTTTTGTCTTTACACTGAAATTCAGGTTTTGGTAAAAAGGCAGCACCTTTACCAAACTAAGAAAAAGAGAACGGGAATCAAATTTTAATCACCAATAGTGAACTCTAGGCAGTGGCCGCCCTTCTTCTCTCCGCCTCTTGTGAAAGATGAAACAAATACATTTTTAAATAGACATACAGACGTAGTATCTTGCGTGAAATATAGGTAAAGGCACCATTTGGTGAAAATAAAATAATATAAAATTTTACAAATTTTTATAAATATAAATTATTAAATTATTAAATTAAAATTTTTTATTGACGACATAAAATTCGAGACACTATACAATTTTATACACCCTTAAACACACCCAAATAGATAATATTGTGATCTTGTTTAAGACTTTATAAAATAATACAAATTATTTTTATAAAATATAATTTTTTTTACTTATTATACAAATTATAAAATAATAATTTTTACAAATTCACAATAATTTATATAACTCTAAATACTCTCTCTATAAAAAATGTTATTCAGAAATATATATGTATACAGATATATACATACTTAAGTCGAGTACTAACAAATTTCAAAAAAATTTAAAAAATTTTAAAAGTTTTGACTTTTTTAAACTCTAAAAAATTTTAACTTTTTCAAAAATTCAACCAAAATCCGTTGGAATGCACACGCATTCCAACAGATTTACATAATTTTTAAAAAAGTTATACTGACATTTATAGCAAATAATTTCACAAAATTTTAAAAGTTCAAAAATTTTTCACTAATATTTTGTCACATGTCATTTTATATAATTTTTAACAATTTTATATCTAATCAAATACAATCATTCAATTATCATTTTAAAATAACTTTTTGCACTCTAAATCTCTAAAAAATTCACTTTTGATTTTTTTGAATTGGATTGTGACTCTAAACAAGGCTTTAGACTCCGTTTAATTTTTAAACTCACCGAAAAATATCAAAAATTTTTAAAAATTATTTATTTTTTATCCCAATATACAAATTAAAAATATATAATTTTTCTCAAAATTTATTCTTTTTAGGCACTCCAAAGCGTACCCTTTAAAGAAACATGTTAACGAGATGACAAATTAATTAAAGATTTAGAAGGTGATGACAAATTAATCAAATGCCACGTGGACATTGTCCTTACAAGCAGCGACTTGGATTTGGTCCATATGCTTCGTCCGGATGATTTCAGCAAAAGCTATGGCTCCGACAGAGGAGTTATGCTACATGGGGTCTAGCCCACCAACATGATCACTTTAAACTCACTTCGTAACATTGCTACCTATTTTTCTTTCAAATTTTGGGCTTTCTATTTTTTTGGGACAATCACGAGCTAGAAAATGCGTTTGGAATGGCAAATAGTTACGCACCAAACTTTGAGCGTAAAACAATTAATTTTTGCTTTTTGGATATTTAATAAAATATTAATTTTTTTTACTTTTTTATTTAATTACAATAATTTGCTCAACTAAAAAATTACTGAAATTTTTACTAAATACACAAAAAAATATCAAAAATTTCTATCAAACACTTAAAAATTATTAAAAATTACTAAAAATTACTACTTATTTTACCAATCAAACTAAAAATTTCAACTACAAGGTTTTATCCAAAAAATGCCAAAAGTTTGACAAAAATTAAATTCCCAAACAGCCTCCTAATAAAAGTTTTCATCTCGTAATTTATAAAATAAGTAAAAAAAAAAACTAAAATTTTTTAAAGATTTTTTATGTTTTCGTTATAATTTAGAGCTCCAAATGGAAAGTCTGAATTATTTCATTTTGTTTAAAGAGATTTAGGGCTTATTTAAAAACTCTTTAAACTTTTGAAAGTTATAATTTTTTAACTTTTTTTAAAAATTGACTAAAATTACTTTCTTATAGTTTAGACTTTTTTTTTTTTTTTTTTTTTAAATCATTGAAAACAAATATGTCAAATAGATTTAAAAAAAGAAATAACTTTTTCTTCCCAAATTGAGACTAAATCATGAATTCCTATTTTGACCAACCCACTACCAAATATAAGAAAATTCGGCGCAGTTACAAACTTAATTAAAGCATTTTCTCCTTTTTTTTTTTTTTTTTAATACCAGGGTTCAATAACACCAAACCCCCTTTCTCAAGTCCACCAAAAAGGAAAAATTATTCCAAATGATATTCATGATTTATAAATTTCTTCAATTACATAATGTGCTTTTATTTTTTAAGGAGGAGGCGGCGATGGTTGGATTTTTTTAATGTGTACTCGATGGTTGTTGATGATGCACTTGGTATGTTTGATAATGTGTTGGTTGAGTTAGAAATACGTTGTTTACTTTCATGTTTTAGCCAGCTACCAGTTTTGTCCCCCCCCCCCCCCCCTTCTCTACAAATGCATCTTACAGTGGCAACAAAGAAGACACAAACATTCAACCACACATCCTGTATTACCACAACTGAGATTTAAATTCTTTTTCCAACTGCCATTGAACCAATGTTTTGATCCCCAAAGGATCCAAAGTTTGCATCAACGGTAGCCGGTAAAAAACCACCTCGCTCACTTATTATTCACTTTCAAATATTTTATCAACACTACGTTTGGATCAAGTATTTTTTAAAAAAAAAAAAAAGAGGGAGATAGAGATTCAAAAATTCTCTCTCAATTGGATTGCGATGGAAAATAAAAAGAAAGAGGTAAAAAAATTCAGAATTTGGGATTAATTAGATTAAAAAAAAAATAACATATTGATTGATGTCTTATTTTATTAAAATTTTTTAATCCTTTTGTCTATTTATTTGGGATTTTATGATTCATTCTTCTTTTCCCTACCTTTTTCCACTTTATTTTCTTTTGCCTCAACAAATTTTTACTCCAAACACACCCCAGGATAATTCATTAATATAAGGAGAAACGAGCATTAAAGAGTCAACTTATCAATGCAATACTTCGTTCTAAACCTCATGGAAGCATATACCTAGCCCTAAGACAAGCAAGCCAACTTTCTTGAAACCACTCACACGATCTCAATTTCTGGAATTATATACTTTCTACCTATTTTGATCAGCAATCAAGCCCGAATCTACAATTTTAATGTACAAAAAAACAACAAAATGACTAAATTAACCATAAGTTGCATTAGCATCATATGTTGGCAATCAAAATTCTCGTTAAGGATAGACAAAACAAAACTATGAAGAGGAGGGAGCATTCCCAAATGAAAGGCTTCATTACCAGAACCATTCGAGTCTCGCGTCAACAGCTTTAACATTGGTTGGTACAAGAGGCATCGTCCCATACAAGGAGATGAAATCATTCAGGCATTTATTTCTTGTCTTGCTGTGCCCTGTTAGACTGCTTATGCCTGATGATCCAATCTCATATATCTTCCCTGTGAGGAAAAAAAAAAATCATAAACACCAAATTAAGTTAATATGGGGCCGTTTGGAGCTCAAAAGTTTAGATTAAAATGTGGTTTGAGTTACTTTTTGACATTTAAAGTGTAAAATACAAAACACGAAAAATGAAGATGAACAATTCCGTTTGAACCAACGAAATAATTCTGGCACACTTTTTTATTTTTTGTGTTAGAACTTTATAAAATCTATAGAAATTTTATTGAGATGTATAAAGATTTGTTAGGATTTATAGAAATATATAAATTTATAGAGATTCATGTAGTTCGAGGTGAAAAAAGTGTAGTATATATTTGCATTGTTTTTCTTAGCTCCAAACGCACTCTATATCTTTACCCCATCCCACTATTAAAGAGAAATTGAGCACGAATGACACATTAAAATTACGAGATTGATCAGATATCAATGGCTGAGACTAAATTGAACTACAGAAAATTTTTTTTTTTCATTTTTTTATAGTAAGTGAAATTGTATTAAGAAGGGAATTAAACAGATGGCACGGATTTACAAAAAGAACCAAGTCACCTTCCTGACCAATGTACTGGTTGTTCCTAATATCAACTAGGGTTATAAAGCAGAAAATTATCACCCATAATTCTAAAAGGTATAAATTGATATGGTTTACCTCCCTACCTCAAAAGTTGATCTCCCTAGGCAATATCAACAAAACTGAAACTTCCGTCAGCATTTAACGTGTATCATTTCCTCCAATTGATTCTATTCAAAACCATATTCTAAGTTGAGATAATCAATTCATTTCTTATTTCCTCAATCCGTGTTCCCCTTGGCCTTCAAGTGTTTCCTTTACCACCCTCCTCATGGATCGAAAAACCCTTCTCAGGGGTGCACTTATTGGTCCACAACGCACATGACCATACCATCTCAAACAGTTCCCTTCATTTTCTACTATGGCTAGTTGTTTTGTCCTAATGTCAACTATGCTTGGTAAGGTAACCCAAACATCCCATTATTTTGGCATGAATATGATATTGTACATGTTCCTAAAAGGTACACCAAAGCAGCAGAGTCTAATTTACCCAGTCAGCTAATACTAGCACCTCCTTCTATTTGAGTGCAAATAACACTCAAACGCCAATAAATAACAAAGGGAAAAAAACATGACAAAAATATAAATTGATCACACATTGCCAGATTAGTCCACTCAAGACATCTGGAAATTTTATGGGAAAACACTGAAAGTCTTTCTAGAGCCTAAACCAAGGATAGTTCAGTTTAATTTGATCACATTAATGGACATCTCCTGGGGAAAACCCGGAGATCTCCAAATGCATAAAAAAAGAAGAACATAATGAAAAGGAAAGAAGGAAAAAAGAAGTGCAGCCACTACCTTTGACCCAGATTGGAGGGGCACCAGTGGCATTTGCAACAAGTAGAGACATTGCAATGTCTTCACAGTTTCTGCAAAAATAAGAATTAAAGTTAAAAACACAAATTTATGCTAACCATAGATTCAATCTCATAAGAAAAGCAACCACAAGTAGTTATTCATATGATACCTCTCCCTGGCTATGTAATCATGAATCAACGAAGGCATTTTATGAGAGTACAAATATAAATACTTCGAGTGAAAAAATGCTGCTTTAGAGAGAACCATACTGTATGTGCCCATCCACCAAACTGACCACCAACCTCCATACTTATAATGTGCAATTCCATTTTTCTGGATTAGATGGAAAAATAACGTCAATCAAAACCAAGGAAGACTGAGTTTAACCCTCGATAATAAAAAAGCACTGTAAAGACTCATATTCCAGACTACAGTGTCCCGGGGAATGCAATGAATGAAATGAACTTCAGAGAGAGAGAGAGAGAGACAATAGAGAGTTGGTAAGAGGAAAAGCTTATTCTCTTCCTTGTTTTCATGCAGACTGGAAGCAGCTTTAGCAAAACCAAGCCAACATAAAACAAGTCAGCCTCATCCTCAGCAAACTTAGTTCTTGAGTTTCCCAAACAAAACCTAAATAAAGTCTTGAATAGAATCTCGCTGTGGATAAGGAACTACAAACCTCCTGGTCCTGCCAATGCATACGAGCAACAAATCCCACCATTGTGAATGGAGCACTTTGCCACACATTAAATGCAAAATCCAAAGTACTACATGGAACAATTACATCATCATCCACAGAGAAAATTGCATCTGTTCTGAGGTCATCAATCGGCTTAAATCTATTGTTTAGATTATCCTCCTCATTTAGGTCAAACTTGAAATTGGGCTTTTGAGCTGTCTGTGATTTCATCAACACAACTTTCTTAAGATATGCCTTTAAACTTTCTGATGGTGGATCATTCTCACTCCACACTACATGTATCGCGTCAGTCCCACTACAAGATGCATAGTGAGAAACAGATTGCTTAAGCAGAGAATTCCTTTTCCATGTGTTGATAAGCACCGTGTAGCCACCCCTGAAAAAATATGGAAAGATCAAGGTTATTAATAATAACATGAGATTGCATAAAAAATCTAACATTAATATAATATACACAAATCTTCTATAAAAAACAATTAACTGATCAATTTTTGTCAGAGATGCATATTCATGGAAGAACACATATACTTGAACTTAAGCACGAAGATAAGAAGAACATGAAGCTATGAATCGAACAACCGAAACAAAAATTCTAATATAGGCTCTGTTTTAGCTGGAAGAAGATACAGAAGTCATCAAGATATAAAATTTCATTGCAATGGAAAACAGATAAAAGCAATACCACCCCATTATTGTAAATAACAATATAGTTGCTGATGTAAAAGAGGTAACAACACTTCCCAACTCATACAGTTGAATTTGATTTTGAAATATCAGAAATTCTATGGAAAACAAAATTTGTCACAACACTTCTACAGAATCTGTAAAGAGCAAGCAATGGCAAATACTTAAAAAAGAATGCCAAGGAGTATAAGAACTGTTATAAGCTATCAATGAAAAAAGAAATCAAGTATTACAAACTTTAACAAAATATCTCTTTATAAATGAAGATAAAAAGAAGGAGAGTTTGTTGTCTTAGGATGAAGTAATAGAAAACCAAATAAAGCCAAAAAAAAGCTACGCCATACAAGTAGTAAAGCCCAGAATGCTCCTAGTTAAGCACATTCAATTCACGTGAAGGAAGAAAAAAACTCAAGGTCATGGCAACAATATTCATTGTGAGAATCAGGAAAAGATAGACAAGCAGAATGTTGATGTGATAAAGGAACTCAAAAAAGTTTAGTTTGATTTTCTAAAGGAGAGTGACTTAGATAATAAACATATATAGGACACACTTTCTGAAGGAGAAAGAGCAAAATAATGAAAACAGAATAAAGAAGTTTAGGAAAAAATGAATTTGTATTATTCTACGCTGCATAGAAAACTCACAAGGATAGGTTTTGAATCTTTAGATACCACTTCTAACTAGAAGTTTGTTTGGCATTCACCGGAATATTGGTTTTTTCTTTTTTTTTTTTTTTTTTTTTTTTTTTTGATAAATATTTATTTCAGCATTATAATACCATGTAAAATATGGTAAATGCAAACTGGAGGTGATAGTCTTACGTGGCATATACATGGCACACACGTAGGCCGGCTGCCATGTTCAGAAGGGTGTCTGAGAAAGAGGGTAGTTGGTGGGAAAGTTGCCGCTGCTGGCCTCTTATTGGTTGGAGGGTACGCTATATCTGGACATGTGGACGTTCTGATAACACCGCCCCCCAACCACCAAGTTACCGGTTCAACACCGACCACAGCGTATTTGGCGTCTCAATTACCTGGGCCGGAATCAATTTCCGATGAAAAACGACACATGCCAAAGGATGTATATATATACCAGAAGAACAAGAAGAAGGGGGGCAAGTAAGAGAATATCTCAATTATGTTACTATCAAAACTCTCTTTATTTTGGCTCTCTAAAAAGAATCTAACTTAAGCGTCAGAGGGGCTTTCGGCCGAACACAGCCCGGCCGGCAGTTTTATTGCAGGAGCAGGGAAGGAACAGTTTAACAGTAATAAGAAAGGAGGCCGACCGCGGGATTGGGCGATTCTCTTATGATTGGATAAAGGGTTAATTTCTTGACTCTCCAATTGGAGCCGTTTGTGGGATTTCGTAGATACACTCCCACGAAGCAAACCATCTACCTAGGGCAAAGATGAGCAAAAACAACAGGGGAAGCCAATCAACTCGCGGCGATAGGGAAGTCGGACTGGAAGCGCTTGAGCTCTCCAGAGCCGAATGACGGGCACAGGATTTACCACGAGCCCGGCGGAATCAACCTCTCGATGATTATCGTGCAGCCGACTAGAACGGACTGACCTTGGAGCAGTTCCGGGCGAAAATATTACGGCGAGAGTGCGAGCTAGCAATCCTTCGAGACCAAATCGCACTCTATGACAAACATTCACATGGCCATGAGGGAGATACCTTGCCCCGCCTCAACCTTCGTCAGCAGATAGACGAAGAGGCCAATCGGCCACACCCGCCGACGAGGAGGAGGCGCGACCAGTCGCCAAGGCATGTCCGAAGGGGAATGGGGGAACAATCTAGCACCGATTCACGGAGTGAAGACCATTTCGAGCCACAGCGCCCCAATAAGGTCGGGAGATACCGAGACGAAAAGACCAACCTAGAAGGATGGGTCCTAGAACAGTTGGCTGCCCGAGCAGCCCAAAATGGTCAGCATTCCGCTCATTACATGGCCAGGAGGGCCCTCAGTCGCATTGCCACTTCCCCGTTTGCACGGAGCATTGAGGAGATGGACCTACCCCGCAAATTCACACCACCTCGGTTCACCCTATATGACGGCAGGACAGATCCGGTGGGGCACATACGACATTACAAACAGGTGATGTCTCTTTGGAGCTCCAACGACGCGCTTATGTACAAAATGTTTCTCTCCAGCTTGGGAGAGGCGGCCCTCAGGTGGCTAGCCAGATTGGAGCCCAGGTTGATAAATGCATGGCCCCAGCTGGCGAAAGCATTCGTAGCTCGGTTCATTGCCAACAGCAAACAACCCCAATCGTTGGACACCTTGATAACTATGAGGAAAAAAGACGGCGAAAGCTTATGGAGCTATGCCCGACGCTATTTCGAGGCCTATAACGAGATAGAATGGTGTCCAGAGCAAATTGTGGTGGCATCATTCAAACTCGGACTAAGCCACGATGACAAACTCTGGCAATCCCTGACCAAGAAGCCACCTAGTGACGTCGCCGACCTCATGAGCCGGATCAAGAAGTATTCAAAAATCGACGACGAGCCCAGAAGCATGGGAGGAGATGGAAACAAAATGGAGAGGACGAGGAATAAGACCAGAACAAGTGAAAAAACGCTTAGAAGCAAAAAGGGCGGAAGGGATATGTGTGGCGCTGTCAATACAGTATTCAAGCTGCCGATTTACAAGCTGCTTCCAAAGATTAAGGACAAACCCTTCTTCGCTTGGCCAAGAAAGATGGGAGGAGACCCATCCGAACGGGACCAGTCGTTGCATTGCGCGTACCACCGTGACATCGGGCATCGAACTGGGGAATGCCGAGCTCTCAAACACCATCTAGAGGAATTGGTGCGAGCTGGGCACCTCCGAGAGTTCGTCGAAGACGGCCGGAGTAAAGAGAAAAACGTGACACGAACCACCAACAATGAGGCCCGTCGTGAGCAAACAGACCCGCTCCCACCAAGAGTGATCAATGTGCTCCACCATGGATATGAATCAGTAGAAGATGAGATAAAGTCACGGACAGACTATATTAAGGCCGCTCACCTCGGGGAAGTATTCAGTGTGGGAAACCCGTCACGAAAGCGTTCCAGGTCGGAGGCGGAGCACCAGATCATGTTCACAGAAAGCGATCTGGACGGGATACAGCAGCCGCATAATGATGCGTTGGTAGTCACCCTGGGGGTGGGCGACTGCGAGGTACGCCGCATCCTAATCGATCAGGACAGCTCCACAGAAGTCATGTACTACAACCTGTTCAAAGAACTCGGCCTGAAGCACTCCGATCTGACCCCAGCGAATTGTCCCTTGATTGGGTTTAGTTCGACACTGGTATGGCCTCTAGGACGAGTTTTAATTCCAGTTCGTGCAGGTCCGATCGAGCTACAAACAGAGTTCCTGGTAGTAGATGTCTCGTCTTCGTATAACGCGATAATGAGCCAACCATGGCTACATCAGATGAGGGCAGTCCCTTCCACCTATCATCAAATAGTCAAGTTCCCAACGACCAATGGCGTATACTCCATCAGAGGGGACCAAATACTTTCCAAGAGGTGCTATTCGATCACCGTCAGGGCGAAGAACATTCCAAGCGAAGTCAAATCAGTAATCGGGCCAGAAGACTCACCAACCTTAGAGGAGGTTGGCAGAAACCCAGTTGAGAAAGCCACCGAAGACTTAGAAACCATTCTTGCTCACGAGTCCGACACGGAAAGATTCTTTCTAGTTGGCAAGAGCCTCTCCGTCGGAGAGAAACGAGAGCTGGTAGAGTTCTTGGAAAACAATAGTCAAGTCTTCGCATGGACCCCCTACGAAATGCCGGGGATAGATCCCAGGGTGGCATGTCATAAGGTCGGCGTGCTCCCCACGGCCAAGCCAGTCATCCAGAGAGCAAGGCGAGCCTCCCCCATCCACACAGAGGCAGTGGTGGAGGAGGTTGAGAAACTACTCGAGGCAGGAGCGATACAGGAGGTCAACTATCCGGATTGGCTGGCTAACACTGTTGTGGTAAAAAAAGAAGAATCGGAAGTGGAGGGTATGCGTCGACTACACCGACCTCAACAAAGCTTGTCCAAAAGACCCGTTCCCCCTCCCGAAGATCTACCAGCTCGTGGACACCACAGCCGGACATGAGATGATGAGCTTCTTGGATGCATACCGTGGCTACCACCAGATACCTATGTTCGAGCCCGACCAGAGTAAGACGTCGTTCATTACGCCCCGTGGGATATACTGCTACAAAGTCATGCCGTTCGGACTCAAGAATGCAGGGGCGACCTACCAGCGCATGGTCACAAGGATGTTTGATTCGCAGATCGGCAAAACAATGGAAATCTACATTGACGACATGGTCATCAAAAGTAAAGCAAGAGCCGACCACCTGTCCGATCTCGGTGAGGTGTTCCAGACTCTAAAAAGGTACGGCCTCAAACTGAACGCGGTTCAGTGCGCCTTCGATGTGGAATCAGGGAAACTTTTAGGACACATAGTTACCAGGAAAGGGATCGAGGCTGACCCGAACTAGATCTCGTCAATAAGAAAGTTACAAAGGCCGACCACTGTCAAAGATGTTCAAAAACTTACCGGAATGGCCACCGCATTGAACCGCTTCATCAGCAGGGCGTCCGATCGATGCCACCCTTTCTTCAGATTGCTGAAAGGGAAAAGGATTCTCCACTGGGACGAAGAGTGCGAGAACGCCTTTGAAAGATTGAAGGAGTATCTTGCCTCGCCACCGCTCTTGTCCATCCCTCAACCCGGAGAAACAATGATTCTGTACCTAGCAATGTCCGAGCACTCCATCAGCGCTGCACTCGCAAGAGAAGAAAACAAAGCCCAGCACCCGGTGTACTACGTAAGCAAGACTTTAAGCGAGGCTGAACAAAAATACCTGCCAATCGAACAGCTAGTACTGGCCTTAATCGTCGCATCAAGAAAGTTGTCCCACTATTTCCTCACTCACCCCATCAGAATTGTCACCGACCAACCCTTGAAATCTGTGCTCAGGAAAGCAAACCTCTCCGGAAGAATGTCCAAATGGGCGGTTGAGCTCGGGGCTTACGAAATTGACTTTGCACCACGAACGACTATCAAAGGACAGATATTGGCGGACTTTATAGCCGAATTCGTATCGCCATGCGAGTGCAACCTGACCTCTTCCACAGGTAAGGGTACCTGGAAAATCCAAGTGGACGGGGCATCCACGAGAGTGGGTGCAGGAGCCGAGGTCGTTTTAACTTCGCCCGAAGGACATGTTTACGAGCACACTGTCGAGCTCCGATTCGAAGCCACCAACAACGAGGCAGAATACGAGGCCCTGCTAATTGGATTACAATTAGCACTCAGGCAACAAGCCCGGAGCTTGGTAGTATCCTCGGATTCTCAGTTAATCGTGAACCAGCTGAACGGCAATTACAAGGCCCTATCAGAGAAAATGTCTAAATACCATGAGCTCGCCAAAACAATTATGGGAAAATTCGAGCATGTCGAACTGAGAGCGGTCGGACGAAAAGAGAACCGAAGGGCGGATGCCCTGGCAACCCTCGGAGCCCCGGAACGTCACGGAGAGACAAAGGTCATCACCTTGGAGCGCTTGTTCCATCCAAGCACGACAGAGCCACAGTATTGCTTCTGTACGGACTCCCTCGCCCCCAGCTAGATGGATCCAATTGTTCACTTCCTAAAGAACGACGAATTGCCCAAAGACAAAAAGGAGGCGACCTAGATAAGAATCAAAGCAGCAAGATTATGGTTGTCTCCCGACCAGCAGCTGTATAAAAGGTCATTCAGCGGTCCGTATCTGCTTTGCGTCCACCCTAACCGAACACAATCCATCTTGGAGGAACTGCATGAGGGAAGCTGCGGCACGCACGCTTGGGGGCGATCGATGGCGGCACGGGCCATGTCGCAGGGGTACTGGTGGCCCCAAATGCAGAAGGAGGCAATTCGGTACTCCATGAAATGTGACAAGTGCCAAAGGTTTTCCCCTATCGCACATCAGCCAGCACAAGATATGACTCTCCTGACCAGTCCCTGGCCCTTTGTACAATGGGGATTGGACATAATGGGCCTGCTGCCCATGGCCCCAGGAGGGAGGCGATGGCTTCTCGCTGCCACCGATTACTTCACCAAATGGATTGAAGCAGAGCCTTTATGCACCATAAAAGATACCGATACAAGGAAATTCGTATGGAAGAGCATCGTGACCAGATTTGGCGTCCCCTAGAGCCTGATATCCGACAATGGGACCCAGTTTGATAGCTCGGCATTCAGAAACTTCTGCTCGGATTTAGGCATCCGAAATTATTATTCCACCCCAGCCTATCCTCAAAGTAACGGCCAAGCCGAAGTGTCCAACAAAACGATGCTGGATGGCATCAAAAAGCGACTGGAGCAAGCTAAGGGCCGGTGGGTCGAAGAGTTGCCCTCTGTTATCTGGGCGTATAGAACGACACCGCACCGTTCGACAGGAGAAACCCCATTCTCTTTGGCTTATGGGACTAAAGCCATAATCCCACTAGAGACGGGAACACCGACGATCAGAACACTGGCCTTCTCTCAAGAAGAAAATGACAAAGCACTCAGAAGAAATCTAAACCTGGACGAAGAAAATAGGGAGTTGGCACAGATACGGATGGCCTCCTATCAACAGCAACTCAGAAAAGCTCGGGGTAAACATGTTCGGATGAGGTCATTCAGATTGGCGACCTAGTGCTTAGGAGGGTGATGGTGGCGGTGGCAACAAAGAATCCAGCATAAGGAAAACTCGGCCCCAATTGGGAAGGCCCATACAGCGTTACGGCTGTGCTTGGAAACGGTGCCTAATGCCTCACCGATCTAGAAGGGAAGGATATCCCCCGACCTTGGAATGTATCTAACCTTCGCATTTATTATCCTTAAATCATCTGTACCCGTTTCATCTTCAATGAAAATCACATTCAAAAATTGCCAAAATTTTCCTACCACGGTTTTGCCACCTAGGTCAGCACTTGTCGCGCTTGGCGAAAGGCCAAGATCTTGCTACCTGACCCGCTCAGGTCGGCACTTGTTGCGCTTGGCGAAAGGCCAAGTCAAAACCACCTAATCCGCTCAGGCCGGTTGCAACAACACTTGGTGAAAGGCCAAGATCTTGCTACTTGACCCGCTCAGGTCGGCACTTGTCGCGCTTGGCGAAATGCCAAGTCAAAACCACCCGATCCGCTCAGGCCGGTTGCGACAACACTTGGTGAAAGACCAGGATCTTGCTACCTGACCCGCTCAGGTCAGCACTTGTCGCGCTTGGCGAAAGGCCAGGCCAAAACCACCTGACCCACTCAGGTCGGTCACGACAACACTTGGGGAAAGGCCGAGCCACCTGATCCGCTCAGGCCAAGATCTGGCTACCTGACCCGCTCAGGTCGGTTCTTGTCACGCTTGATGAAAATCCAAATCAAAACCACCTGACCAGCTGAGGTCGGACAGGACAACATCTGGCTACTTGATCAGGTCAGCATGTGTTGGAGAATGGCCAAGAAAGCCCATACAAGGCGACAGTAGCTATTTTCATCTCCGAAACCTGGCACCGAGAAACCACTCTTGACTCAAGCCGGTAATAAAACGCACAGGCAAGTCCACAAGGATACGAAAATATGATATCACTACGACCTTTATACCACGAGATGATTCAAAATTCCAGTTTTTAAGTCATCTCAATTTAAGTCAGAAATCAATCAAACATATTGCAAACAAAAATTGATTTCAATACTTAGACATGCGTTCATTACAAAAAAAATGGGGAAGTGAATTCAGTACAAAAAATCCTCAAAAACAAAGAAAAAATCGAACATCCGATTAGCCGCCGGTATGCTCTGAGGTCTCACCTTCCCCATGGCCAGATAAATCAATCAGGTTCCCAGCAGGTGGGCTTCCCACGTTTTGGCCAGCATCCTTCACCAAGGTAGATATGGTTTCTTCGTCGTCATCTTCATCTTGAGGGAGGAATTCAGGTTCATCCTTCGGCCACGTGAAAGATTTATAAAGCTCGGACTCCGGCGGCTGCTCCATCTTCTTCAACGCCTCAACCCAACCATAATATGTGTTAGCCGTGACGAATACTTGTTTTTGATACTCGTCCCCGGCTTTCTCATATCCTTCCGAGTGTGCCTTTTTCTTCTCTTCCTCGAGAACCGCCTCGGCCCTCGCTGCCCTCCTCGTGGCCGCTTCCATCCCCTTCTTCATCGACGCAAGGTCGGATTCGAGTCGTTTCACCTTGTCCAAGAGATCTTCGTTCTGGGCACAGACCGATCTAACGTTATCCTTGGCTTTGTCAGCTTGGACACATTGAAATTCTTCGAATTTCTGCAGTCGTTCGAAGCGACGACTCGCGTCACGGAAGAACTCGGTGGCCTGCAAGAACGAACGAAATTAAAACAAAAGGGCAAAAGAAATTCAAACAAAAGATCCGAACTTACCAGCAACAAATATTGGACGGACTGGAAGAACCAGACTTCATAGTTCAGATTAATTATCTCCTCCCGATCCTTCGGAAACGTGACAGCATTGGCGATTGACATAGCTACACCCTGATCGGAGATGGCAGAGTCTTCAACAGTGATCGACTGCTCCCCGATCATAGGGTTGATCACGAACTCCCGCGGGCCGCGACCCGAAGATGTCCCTTCACCAGCGGCCAACAGCTTGCTGCGGCCTGAAGGGTGGTCGGAGGGAATAGCTCGCCTCTTTGGCGGTGCTGGCGGTGGCAACGGCGGCGGGGATCCTTTCCTCTTCTTACCGGCTTCCTTTGAAGCCTTGGCACTGGGCCCTTTCTTCATGGCGGCGAGCAAATTTCTTGGCGGCATGATGCCTGAGGTAGGGGGCAGAACGGCTACGGTCACTGACGGGAGTACTCCTACCGGGAAATCCTCGGAATCGACAAGTTCGTTGATCCGGCTTTCTTCGACGTCGCACGGCAATGCTGTATAACTCCGGTGAGTCGGTCGGTAGCCGAGCAAGAGCGGAGCTATCCGAACTAGGCCCCTCAGCGAACCTTGCCCTTTGTAAGAGAGGATCGCGTGTACTTGCCAAAATTCACACTGAGCGGATTGATGAACCTCTTGTTAAAGTTCTTATCTGCAGAAAGGGGAGGAGAGAAGGAAACATTAGCCATCGGCCAAACAAAACAAGATGAAACAAAAATAAAATACTGAGGCTTGGTGGTTACTACCTACTCCCCCCATAACATTCTGGACTCCTTGAAATCTGTCTTCCCCTGGCAACCACTGCCATTCCCCTCCGACCATGATGTGGTCGTCCAGCAGATTCTTGCTTGAATCAGGAAGAGCATGCACCAGGTTGTCTTGTGCTCGGCACTTTAGATAATAGCGACCCCCCCTCGAAGGGGTAACAGAATAACAGTGCAGTATTTCATGGGGACCTACATTGGTTCCTAAGATCCTATTTAACTCGATGACTCCCACCAGAATCCTATACCCATTAGGGGCCAACTGGCCGGGACAAATTCCTAGTGTGGAAAGGAATGTTCGAACAAGCGGTTGGAGAGGAAGAGTGACCCCACACTCTTCTATGGCCACCAACAGCCACCTCGTCCAACTAGATCCCCTATTTTCCGCAAAATCGAAATCATCGACCTCCGGCAGGGCTAATTTGACTATATCGGAGATTTGATGTCTATCCCTAAAAGCCCTGAGTCCCCCCGATTTCCTAAGGGCGTTTAGCTACTTCCCCATCCGTCAAACAAAGGTAAACAGTAGCACCAGAAGAGAGGGGTAAACACTCACCTAAAAACGAGCCGGCGGCAGAAGCTTCGATCGGACTGCAAACAGATCGATTCAAGAGAAGGAAGGAGAGAAAACTTGAGGAACTTTGCAAACGCGAAAAAATCCACGAGCGTAGCGAGAAGGGTATGTATAACAGGCGTTTGAAACGACAGAAGACGAAAATACAGCGGGTGTCATTTATTGTCAACAAAACCCTTGGCATGCCCCGTACGGCGCACATTTAAAGCCAGGGTAAGGCGGCGGTAGGAAGATTAGGATAGTCGTACCTAATCAATGCGCCCAGCCGCTGCATTTTTGGTCCATCGAAAAACCACACGCGCGCTTGCAGCTCTGATAGTCCGACCACGTCAACGAAGCCCGAGCATCAAACCACTTCCGAGCTCTTACATGTGCGCCGAATATCGCCCACATATAAGAGCTGGGGGGCAATTGGAGGTGATAGTCTTACATGGCATATATGTGGCACACATGTAGGCCGGTTGCCATGTTCAGAAGGGTGTCTGAGAAAGAGGGTGGTTGGTGGGAAAGCTGCCGCTGCTGGCCTCTTATTGGTTAGAGGGTACGCTGTATCTGGGCCTGTGAACGTTCTGATAACGCCGCCTCCCAACCATCAAGTTACCGGTTCAACGCCGACCACGGCGTATTTGGCGTCTCAATTACCTGGGTCGGAATCAATTTCCGATGAAGAACGACACATGCCAAAGGATGTATATATATACCAGAAGAACAAGAAGAGAGGGGGCAAGTAAGAGAATATCTCAATTACGTTACTCTCAAAACTCTCTCTATTTTGGCTCTCTAAAAAGAATCTAACTTAAGCGTCGGAGGGGCTTTCGGCCGAACACAGCCCGACCGGCAGTTTTATTACAGGAGCAAAGAAGGAGCAGTTTAACAGCAATAAGAGAGGAGGCCGACCACGGGATGGGACGATTCTCTTATGATCGGATAGAGGGTTAATTTTTTGACTCTCCACAAACTAAACTGGAACTAATATAATTTTATTTGATCATGTGGCCCTCTAGGCATTTCATGTCTTGACCTTTTTCGGTCCATTGATTAATAGAATGGAGATGTCTACTCCAACCAAGGATCAGAGACAACTCAATTCAAATTGAACAATATTCTTTTCCTTTTATCCACTTTTGGAAGCATTATAAGAAACACGAATACGAATATGGAAAGCAAATATGGCACAACACCAACAAGCTAACAAAGCAATTTGTAGAAAAGTCACGACAAGATACAACAAGGACATGTTAACAAATAACTATATATATTTTTATAAGTATACATGAAAATGATAACTATTTATCTATTTTTTAATTACAAAGTCATTTAATCCCAATAATAAGAAATCAATTTTCATAATACATGTTGGTAACAAAATGTGAACTAACATATTAGAAAGTTATATACATAAACAAATCAAAAGTTTTGAGCCTTTCTAAAGTTTAAAAAAAAAAAGAAAGGATGAAATGGTTAACAAGTATAAATTAACATAACCAAAAAAAAAATGTATAAATCCATATCTTTTTCATTTATTATTTCATTTTAAGTTTTTTTTTCCCTTCAAACTTGTAATTTGTTTCATTTATGTGCAAGTGACGGACACGTATGTCATCCAAGTGTCCGAAGAGTGTCTGGTTTAAAATAATAAGGGTAAATTTTACTAATCTCCCCTGAGTTTTCTGACATCGACAGAAACCTCCCCTGAGCTTTCTGAAATAACACTGACCTCCCTTACTTTACCAAACAATTATCACTAACCTCCCCTCTGTCAATCTCCGTTAACTCACTGTTAGTTCAGGGGAGGTTTCTGATAAATTTCACAAATCTCAGGGGAGGTTAGTGAAATTTACCCAATAAATAAATAAATAATAATTTATTTATTATTTAAT
>JAVXUM010000040.1:3383205-3398073 GCA_035590655.1 Pouteria glomerata
AAAATATTAACAGCAATTATGTACACTTAATGATATCCTAAAGAAGAAAACTGAATCCCTGATTTCTCGCCTAATAGAAGTGAACACAATTTTTGCTATAAAACATCAACCTTGCAGTTTTTTTTTTTTTTTTTTTTGTGGGGAAAGATTTTCTTCATAAACATAAATAACTAATTTATTAATTTCAGAATTGATGTATTATAACCCCCGATAAATTAAAATAAATAAATCCAATAGGATATTTTGTCACTTGGCTGCTTGAGGAAATTTTCAAAACCACAGTGGTGATTCCCCAAGGACTATGCCCATAACTTGTGAGTCATTCAATTCCATGGTAGCATGATTCCACCATAATAAAATATGAGAAAGGATTACCTAAGGCTCTGGACATAGCTAGAATTCCTTCAACTCTTGCTCCATTCACAAAGATTACCCGTCCCCCAGAAGCCTCAATTCTTGCAAGTTCATCAGCTCTATCAGGCTGCAGCCATAATTAAAATCAGTATATACATTTTTCGTCCATCTCTAGTTTTATTGTGTTAATAGAAAGAATTAAAATCTCATATAAGAATCACATTGCCAAGAAGACAACTAATGCACAACAATAGCTAAAAGGACAATTCATGCATGAAATTCTCATTAAAAAGGGAAACATGCTAGGATCGTAAATGCATTTGACCATTTAACAATCATCACCGAGGAGAAATCACAATTAGATAATGTCAATCAACTTCAGTTATGATGCACAGAGAAGCACAATGAGATTAACCCAGAGACAGTGAAAGTTTGGGGCATTATGCTTGAGAAATAAGTACGTAAAGAATAAGAATAGGAGGCTAATTCCTTATCCTTTTGCTTAATACTTTTTATTATTACATAGTAGACATATTGCTAGAAGGGGCCTGAATGAGGACATTTACAAAATAAATAACGACATAGAAAAGGAGGGATAAAAATAGTCTCTCAATAAATCCATTCCCCTTTCCTTTTCTATCCTTCATTAGCTACATCCAAACAAGAAACTATATACTGAAAACGTTAAACAAACACTCAAAACTTGTAATTTTAGAAACATTAAACAAACAGCAACAGCTATTAGGCGCACAACAGAATGATATCCATCCAAATTGGAAACACATTGTCTCATCACAATGCTTGACTAATATAAGCTATTTCCATTAATGGCAGTTTAACTGACAGACCAATGCCAAAGCAGTAAATAATTATCCTCCAAAGCAATAGATACTCATTAGAACTCCACCACAACCACAATGCCATAGTTACGGAAAAAAAAACCCATCCTTCCATAATTTGGGTTACTCTCATATCCATATCAAAATCTAAATTATACCCATTGATTTCGTGACGGAAATACATGTGTATATAAATATATATCAAAAAAAAGAAATTAAAAACTTACTTGTAATGCTTATAATCAATTAGAGTCCGTTCGGTATATCTACAAACTACAAAAAATAAAATAAATCTTTAATAATTTCTATAAATCAGTAAAACTCTCTATTACACATTCCTACTTTTACTATATTTAAAAAATTTTAATATTTCGCTAAAAAAATAAAAAACTGAAAAAACAATTAACCGAATGCGTAAATTTTTTTGACAATCATAATCTTCAAGTTGAATACTTTCAAACGAATATCATTGTCACTATTTTGTATTAATTTTTTTGAACCCGTTAAAACAGATTTGAAAGACTGCTCCGACGGTTTTGAGAGAAAAGTACAAAAGTCAAAATTTTTTGACAAATATGTGAAAACATACTCAAAAAACTGTTTTCACTATTTTTCTTTCTTACTTTTTGTCACAAAAATTCAAAAATATCACTATTTTTCTCTAAAAAACTTCATTTAAAATACCAAATACCAAACACCTAAAATCAACCCAACTCTCCTTTTTTTTTTTTTTTTTTTTTTTTTTTTTTTTTTTTTTATCACTCCAATCGCTCCATAATTATATCAGCCAAAAACAAAAAATGTTTGGGTGAGTCGTCACACCACTGATCGATCTCAACCGTGGATCCCAAGCAAATCAATAGGTCCCTAGCATTTCTCATCGGCAAATTACAGGTGGCCTTGTGGGAACTGAAAGTTACTATAGCAGAATAAGTGTGGACATCTAGAGTTTTCCAAGGTTTCATTGGAATCCCCTTTATTTTTTTGCTATCAAACATGAAATTTGTGGGATACAAATCAATCCCGACCTCACGTTTCCCAGACGAACATGTAGTTAGGTCGGAAGTAGAAGCAGATGTTAGCAGTCTGCTGTCTGGCCCCACTGTACCACACTATTACGATGGCGTTTATAAGAAAAATAAAATAAAATAAAAATTGGTGTAAAAATAATATAAACCAAAAATTAATTTAAAATTAGAAAAAAAAAAAAGAGAGAATTTTTTTTTTAATTTTTTGGTCCTTTTTTATGTAGTCCAAACAGGCCCTACGAATAGCACTGGAAGGGCCAACTCTTGACTTGATGAGAATAACCATTTATGATTATTAATGGTGAGCTGTTCACTTCAACAGACCAGTTGAACAGGTGTCCACCATAGGTAGTGTGTACATGCCGGTCGAAGACTAGGTGTACCTTGTGATCATATGAGAGGGGCATCGCCCTGCCGGCGCGGGAGAGGACGGCGCGTGAGTCTCCGCAATTGGCCACAATAATGTGGTTCACCGTTAGAATGGCCACAACAGCTGTCGAACCAGCGAACGGAACCTCCATCGGGTGGCACCCGCAATGGTAACCAATGCTGCCGCACGCACACGTGTTCAGCGCCATGTCGTCCACCCTCGCAAAGCACCTACGCATCGCTGTCCTCCACCATTCCTCCTCCGCCTCTTCGAGCCCTTGCGAGTGCTGTGGGCCTTTGATCGAGCCGTTACTGCTTCCACAGCCACTCTCACTCTCGACTGGGTTTCTCACGCGCATCAACTCCTCCTCCATCAACGCATGCATCCGCTCCCTACATAGCGCGGACACCTATACACGCATCAACTGCAGATGTTAAACCGTAGAATTTACCCCATGTTTGCTGATTTAAAATAATGGCCCTGGTTGTCAACATTTTTCAGGGCTTGGCAGTGGTTTAATTTGTCTTTTCAGATCCTAGTTTTTTTTTTTTTTTTTTTTTTTTTAATAAAATTTTTAGAGCAAAACAAACAAGGGAAACGGGGGTGAGCTGTACGTGAGGCCCTCCATGTCCGTCAAATACGCCAAAGAAGTGCACCGGTCTCTGCCGGTTAATCTCCGGCCGACAGAGGTTCGTCCGTACGCAAATCTCGTCTTCCATCTCACGCGACCTTCCTGCGACCGACATCGTACCAAAAACCGGCACTATATCTGCGGCCGGCTTCGGGCTCTGCGTAGAAGGGGCCTCTATGTCTTCTCCCGACGAAGCAGACGACGATGTGAGATCTGCATTCACGTCAGAGCGACTTCGCTTCCCATTTAGAGCACAGCCCGAACTCTCCGTACGATTCTCTTTACTGTTGGAATCCGCCAAAATGGAATAACTGGCGCCGGTTGAGATTGCCGCCAAACGCCTCATCTCTACTCTCCGGCGGCGGCGCTCACGGCATTTCCTTGGCGATTCGTCATCGTCATCGTCATCGTTCCGCATTTTATGGTGACTGTATATCTCTGTCATTTACAGCTGCACCTAACTTTAAAAAATAGGCTGCCGGACAAAACTCTTCCTCCATCGGATACCATTTTGAGAGAGAGAAATCGATGGATAATTTACAGAGAGAAAGAGAGAGAGAAAGAAAGCCGTTTTATTTAGCGACTTGCACAAATATGAGAGAAACGGCAACGTGGTGAAGTTTCTCTGTCTGCCATGGAAGCAGCACAGAGAGCGAAGCCAACTCTATACTATCACACTGCCCGTGTTACCCGAAGTGCCCGTCACCGACCATCATCTGCATCGCTGGCGCCACGTGTACAAGCGACGCTTCTGCTTCCGTAAACGTCTTCTGCTTGCTTTCTTCCTTTTCGGTCAATTACTCGTATCGCGATGGCATATTACTAATACTAGCCCGGCCGTCGAAACGTGTCAACTGGGCTCTGAACAATGAGAAGGCGAAGCAAACACTTGGACCAATCAGAGACGGCCACCATACCGCGTCAAGGCTTTTTGGAAGGACGAGGTGACCCACATGAGTATCTTTCAGTAATTCTTTCACCGAAAAGACTCTCTCTCTCTCTCTTTCTGTCTCCCTCTGTGCCCCGGGATTTGGACCTACGTGGCATGCCGAGACAGCACCAGCGCAGCGGAGCTTACGTGTATCGTGCAACTTTGTCAGCTAGGAAGATTGTCACGTAAATAAGGTCACCGTCATTGTTACAGCCGTTAGATCTCCTATACGGCTGCAGCGCATGGCCCGCAGCACTGTTAGGAATTGGGGTGTACGGTTTGGCACAAAAAAAATTAAATGCTAACAAATTATGATGGCGTTTAAAACTTGGAAAAAGTTTTAAAAAGATTAAAATTTTGTGGAAGTTGGAAACGAAATTTAATTACAAAAAAATTAAAAATTTTTGGAATTTAAAAAAATTTTTAAAATATATTTTAAATATTTTTAGATAATTGATATTCATACATTACAAAAATAAAAATCTCAAACATTATACTAAGAGTGTATTTGGAGTTTTGTATAAATTTTTAAAAATTTTTATAAATTTCTATAAAATTTAATTTTTCATTCGCCGTATATATTATAAAATTACAATTTTTATAAATTTTATATTAACTTTTACAATTCTAAACAATTTTAAAAGAATATGAGTTGGTTCAATTTAAATTCATATTTATTAAACTCATCCTGTCCCATTTTAACTCATCCCTTAATTATTTATTTAAAAATTAAAAAATTTCAAGCAATTAATGTACTCTTCATAACACAACAGATATATTGAAAATACATGTATGTGGACTTTCTTCTATCATGATTTTTATTATTTTTTTATAAAAAAATCCCATTAACATAAATAAAAATAACTAAATGCGCGTATGTTTAATTACTTTATACATATTATTTTATAAAACTAATCATTATTTCAAAATGTACAATTTATAATCAAAACAATTCACAATTAATCTAATAAACTTTCCCATGGGTAGATTTTAGACAAGAAATTTTAATGGTATAAATATATAATATAATAAATATAATATAATAAATGAATATTTAACTAGCAATTGTAACAAATTTTAAATTTATCTTAAATTTGTATAAATATTAAATTTTAGTTCTAAATTTATTTCAATCCTATTCTAGCACTTCCAAATAAGTGTTTAATAGGTTTTGATGGGAATGAATACGAAGTCCCGTTGAGTAAAAGGACTTATAAGCGTATCAAAAACCCTAAGCCCTCGAATGCAAAATCTCCGCTCTTTATGTAGAAATTGGTGAAACCATGATTTAGGATTCGTTTGAGTACTAAAAAGTTAGTTTTTGGTTTGTTTGTAATTTTCTTTTTTAAAAATTATAATTTTTAAGCTGTTTATTAAAAAAATTAAAATATTTATGTTCATTTAAGTAAAAATTATTTGTTAAAAAATAACAAAAAAAGTAATTATTTTTATTTTTAACTAAATAAACATATTTTTTTACGAATTCGATTAACATGTTTAAAATTATAATTTAAAAAATTAATTTTGATAAAAATCATATAAAAAATATAAAAAATTAAAAATGAACTTTGGTGTACAAATGTTGCTTTAATAATGCATGACGTCCAAGTGTTCAAAAGAGCTGCCAAATGGGAATGTGTAGAATCGAATTGTTTGGTCAAGAATTTGGGCCTTGTCTAATGGGTTGTTGGGCCGAAGTCCAAAAAATACTATTTTTTTTTTTAGTCAATCTTAAATTCAACTCAAGGGCACATTTGGAGCTCAACAAAATAAAAAAAATAATATAAAATTTTACTAATCTCTATAAACACAAAACCCAATATTATAAAAGTTAAATTTTTTACTCACTATACTAAGTTCGATGCTGTAAAATTTAAATTTTTTATTCACTACACAAATCCCAAGATATTAATTTTTTATTTTATAAAACTCCAAACAAACACATATTTGAATCAAATTTAATAGGTTTTACATTATGTTTAAAATCGTAGATTTGATGGAATTTAATTTTATTTGATGAGATTTCTCACCAATTTTTATCTTTATAGTTAAAATAAAATTTTATGAATTATATTTAATTTCATTATAACTTAAATTTTCTACATTATTGATAAGATAATTCAAATTAATATAATTGATAACAATTCGTTATTTTTTTAAACTATTTAAGTAAGAAGACAAATTTATTCTTTTATATCATATTTATCATATTTCAATGTACTGCTAACATAGTCAACTTTGATATTTCTATCAAATCAAATCAAATTTATTTTTAAATGTAAAATATATTCTAAACACAAATCTTATTTCTCAAATTAAATTAAATCAAATCACTTGTTTATTTTAAAATCAAATTAATTTTAAGGAAGAAATGTTTACAAAATAGAATGTTAATTTTTGAATTACTTCAAATAAAAAAAATTATAAAAATTAAACTTTTAGAGGCTACATGAGCGTTTCAATTTTTTAGTTTAAAATTAATAAAATATGAAAATTGCTGTTAATCAAAATTTCTCATATAAGTAATTTTTTTTATTTTGTTTTTGACATTTAGAAAAAGCATCAATTTGTATAGTTGAGATTAACTTTAGCGTGGGAGAAATTCGAACCTATGAAGTAGGTTCAAATCGACTAAGAGAAGCTGCTAGGATTTAAGCATACGATTAATTTCGGGAGATTTATATTCGATGTGAAGATGATGGAACGAGGCTTGCGAAGAAAGTTAGCTAATTTTTTTTTTTTTTAATTTGTTAGTTTTTTTTTCGTGTTTAAAAAAAAAATTAATTTTTCAGTAGTTAATTTTTTAATTCTTTTTATTATTTTGATAATTTTTTTTATAATCTAAAAAAAATTAAAATGTAAGAGAATAAATTTAATTATTTTAAAAAAATACAAAATAAAAAAAGATAAGCAACTGATAAGTGAATAGTTGGATTGTCAAACGAAACCTTATTCTATTTTAAAAATCTAAAAATCGTTGAAAGATATTAAAAATTCTTAAAAATTAGTTAATTTTTATTTCAGTATATAACTTATCTTAAATCATAATTTCTATCAAAATTTGATTTTATCGTTTCAACACTTTTAAAAAAATAAAAATAAAGTAAAAAATTACTAACGGTATTCAACCTGAATCCAGCCCTGACCTTCTCTTCTCGGTCTGCAATGTGAATGTCGTATCGGCTCACAATCTTTAGTTCTTCCCCAACCCATTTCGGCAAGCCCGAGTCAAAGTTTTGCCTAGTACTTGAATCCCACCCCCCACCTCCTCTTTTTTTTTTTTTTTTTGGCTAATTTCGAAATTGTTGTCGCTGAATGAAACGCTTCTCCGGAAATTCTGGTGGGTATTTTTCGAACAATTTGGCGATTATGCAGTGGTCCAGTGGAGTTATGCAAAATTCATAAATCCTGATTCCAGAATTGTTGATCATGGAAAGGAGGTGGTGGGAAACTTTAACTGATAGAAGTCTAGAAGAATTGTCCGCGCGTTAACTTGGGTTAAACTTTGAAAATGGTGGAAGAATTGTCTTTGTTAACTTGGCTTCATGCTTCTTTTGATCTTGGGGTTTTTTATTCGCCAGTTTGGATTAGGAACCTACGCAGATTGAAAATCTAAGCGCGTCCAAATTCTCCACGCATCATGTAAGCGACACTTGATCTTATGCAGCATCATCAACCCTGTTGACAGATAACACTTATTATGAACTTTTTAATATTTTTGAATAATAGGTTCAATTTATCATATTGCTTTCTTATATGTGTACAATTGCTCTTCTTGTTTAGCTGCCACACCTGGCTAACAAGGTCCAGATGTCATTGTTTTTGTTTACATATGGCCCCATGAATGGATTTGTCAAGGAGCTATTTCTAATGGGATGCCTCCTTATCTCCAGGAAAACGTGCTTGATCCACAGATGTCCTCGGCCCCTGAGATTGTATATTTCAGAATTTTGAGACATACTTCTTGAGGTTTGCTCTAGCACTGTATATTTGTTCTGCAATTTATTTCTCAATAGTTAGACAGATAGTTTGTTCTATGTATGGTGGGTGAGCTGACAATCAAAACATGAAAATTTTAAAATTTCTGACAAACCTGGCCTGCAATATGGCACGGTTAGTAAATGGTCATTTGCCTGCAACTAGGCCTTGTTTTAAGGGCTGCTTCAGCTGGAAATGCCTAACCTTTGCTATTTATGCTAACCAAGATTTGTGTAGTCTCCAGATCAGACCTCTGCCCACCTATATGACGGATAGCGTTTCGCAATTATAACATGTATTTTTTTCTTCCCATTGAGGGTGAGTACATTGCAATATGGATCAAGGAGATGTTCTTTTCTTGTGTTTCTTCTCCTCCAGGCTTTCATACCATCTTTTTGGCAGTTGTCTCTTACATAACCATTGTATGTTATTTGGATTTGGGCCATATATCAGATGAGGGAATGTGCCCAGGCATTGAATTCATTCCACTTCTTAATGAAAGGAAACATGGGCTGCTAAATGTTCTAATCTTCTGCGATTCATCATCCTCAGATTCCAGATACTGATGTAGCGTGCATTGCTATTGGGTTTATGGAGCATTGGGACAAATATGGACTTAGTCCGAAAAGGCTCAATTTGATGCAAAATGGCCCAACGAGCTATACTCATGGCTTTGCCATGATCTACCTCGGATTTCAGAAAAATTCCATCGTTTGGGCCTCCAAAAGGGTGATTCTGCACTTTTTGGAAGGATTTCCAACCCCTTGTTCTTGGTCCATACAATCCAATTTGAGTTAGGATTTTTGTAGCATGTTTCCTTAGTCTTATATTTTCTAGATTTTGTGTTAACGAGGATTTTGCTATTTTTTGGTAATTTTTGTTAATTTCCTATTTTCATTGATTTGTTTCTTTTAGGGAATTAGGATTTCTTTGGCCTATAAATAATATGTAAGGAATTGGTCCTAAACAGCTTTCTTTGATTAATAATATAATTTCAGAGATTTATTTTCTCTTTCTTGTTTTTCTTTGTGTGTTCTGGATTGGCATACAAGATTTACGAAATTTCCTGCATCAGATACTCTGTTTTCTTTATCAGGTACATTGTTAGATTATGCAATATAGCACATTCAGCATGGCCTTTTCACTCACTAGAAGAAATCATGTAAGAAGAGCAACACAATGTGTTTTATGTATCCCTTTGCTGTAAATCACTTTATTCCTTTAACATCATTCTAGGAAGATTAGATGTATAGGAGAAAACGGAAGCTTCCAAACAAGGTAATAAATTGATATTTGGAGTTGAAAAAATGCTACACTTACACCAAACTCTTACACTCTTGTGTACACCTTACTGGTGACTACCTGTCGTGACCAGCATATTTCATTCAAAATCATTACAACCGCAGCATGTCACATTCATCTTGCGGCTGTGATGATTTTGAACGAAATACACTGATCACGATGGGCAGTCACCAGTAGGGTGTACGCAAAGGTATAAGAGTTGAGTGTAAGCGTAACATTACTATTGGAGTTGTAGACCTTACTATTTGAACAAATATGGCATACAAATTGCATGAATCAGGTCCTAGCATTGAAGCTGATAGAAATCTCATAGTTTGCTGAGAGTTACAAAGATTTATGGCATGGTGGAACATCATAATGTGAATTGAGTACCGCTGGTTTCTCAGCTAGTTCCAAGTGCTAAATTCAACAGAAAATTCAAAGCAGTTCTCAGAGTAGTACTTTCTAGGAAAACAAGCATTATAATTGCAGGAAACAAATGAAGCATTCCATGTAATAAAATGAGTAGCCTTGGAGCTTTAAACTGGATGTTCTGTTATTGTAGTACTATCCAGATTCTTGTTGAATATCTTGTAACATGAATTATACTGGTGGCAGCCAAATGATCACTATTGGGCTTCTTACCCTGTGGAGGCCGTCTTCCCAAATCAAACGTCCAAACTCAGGCACTGTTTGTCGAGATTTTGTTGTGAATGTGACCTTGTAAGATAGTTTCTGGTTTCTTCTGGTAAAATTCAGCACTGCTGGCTCAACCTTGACAAAGGCACCTCTAAAAGGTGAAGCATGGACATGGTAATTTGAAACTGGAGGCCCAACATTGGTGGCAGTTCTGTGAAGGGTCATAACCGTAATGTTGGTGCTTTCTGGGAACACAGCAGAGAGAGCTGGGTAGTTCAAATCCCCAGGATTGGCAAAAGAGTGTCGGCAAGACCTGTTTGAGAACTTAGCAAAAACATCCAGCTGGCTTGGGGTTAGGTGTTGAGTGCACAAAAATTCAAAGTAATCCTGTGGCCCAATGTCATAGACTAAACCAGGGTCAAGAGCTTTCAGTGGTTGTATGTGTCCTGCACCATGGTCATACGGGCTGGAAGGTGCCTGCGTTGAGGAATCTGTCAAAGGGTTATGGGTGTTATCATGGACATAAGCTGTCGTCATCAATGCGGACTTTATTGCTGCTGGACTCCATTCGGGGTGCCTTGCCTTGAGCAAGGCAGCAACCCCGCTCACATGTGGGCATGACATGGAAGTTCCAGACAGTATGTTGAACTTCACTCTTCGGTGATCAGTAGGCAAACTTGACGGACCCAATTCACCGGTCCAAGCAGCTAGAATGTTCACTCCTGGTGCAAGCATATCAGGCTTTAGAATCTCCAGAGAGAGGAAATTTGGTCCTCTAGATGAAAATGCTGCCACCACTGGAGATGGTTTTACCCCCAACCTGGTCCCCAAGAATGCTAGAGTTGCAGTTGCATTCGAATTTGTTAATGCATAATGCTTGATTGCTTTACCTGCTGTTTCTCCAACCGCCACTGTTGGAAGAAGGTGGCAGTCTGCAACCAGCTCCTCTCCATTGGCCGCCGTGTTCGACAGTATCATGCCTATTCCACCCGCATTTTTCACCACCTGTCCCTTTTGAGCTCTAGGAGTAATGCCTCGGTCACATATCACAATTTTTCCAGCAACAGTATGTGGATCCAGAGTTCCTTCTAAACACAAGGAGCTTGGATCAAGGGTGCTCGAATTGCTTCCCCTGTAAACTAGAGGGTACTGCTTTCTGTATGACAGGTTTCTTTTTCCTTTGTAAAGTGAAACCCCATTTATAGTTTTGCCAGTCCCCAGCTTAACAATAGATGGAAATTCTCTATCCATTGTACTAGCTCCAACTGTGGTTATCCATGGTGAAACATTTGTGAGGCTAATAGGGTCTGGACCAGCATTTCCTGCTGAACATGAAACGAAAACCCCCTTCTCCATTGCCCCGAAAGCTGCTATGGACAAACTGTCACGATTGTAAGATGATACTCCTCCGCCTAATGAGATTGATAAAACATTCACACCATCGGCCACGGCCCGATCTACTGCGGAAAGAATATCTGAGCTGAAACACCCACCTTTCCAGCAAACCTTGTAAGCTGCAACTCTTGCACCTGGGGCCATACCTCTGGCTGTCCCAGCTGCATAACCCAAAAGATTTGCACCTCGAACTGGAGAGCCTGCAACTGTTGCTGCAGTGTGAGTGCCATGGCCGTCTTGATCTCGTGGTGATTTGTACTCATCTTGCTCATTGATTTTCCCAGTAGCTGCCTCGTATCCATGGTAGAAGACTCGAGCACCCACAATTTTTCTGGTACAATGGTGCCCTGCGAAGCCTCGACCTATCTCGCATGCTCCTCGCCAGTGAGCTGGAACCGGTGTCATACCAGTATCGTCAAAGCTTTGGCTTTCTGGCCATATCCCGGTGTCAAGGACCCCAACTATGACATCATGATTGGCTAGGTTATGGGACCAGATGCTTGTGCTGTCTTTAGGTTCTAGCCCCAGGAACATGGGACTCCTTGTGGTGTGCAGCTGGTATGTAGTCTCTGGAAATATAGCCATCACACCGTGTAGTTCCTCTAGTCTCTCTGCTTCTTCTTCACTAAGTTGAGCAGCCATACCATGAAAAGCATTCTGGTAGCTATAGATGATCCTTTCATCTTCAGTATCTTCTTTCTCTGGTCTGCTGGCTACTGATTTTATTGTTGAGGCATACCATTCAAGATGGTTGGTGAAGATTTCTGGCTTTACCGATTTATCCATTTGGACAATATAAGTCTTCTTTGTTAATGGGCTTTTGGCTGAACACGGCGCTAGGTTGATGGCAACATAGCCTGTCAGAAAGAGAAGTAGCCATTTGACTGGATTTCCATACATTTTCTGGGTGAGAAAGAATGAGATGGTCGAATGAAGAAGTTAACTACGAGTGAAGAAGACGAGCAAGCATAGAAATGAGAAGTGCCGTTGGGATGGTGCCTGAGGCTTGAAATATCAATGAAGGGGGACCTTTATTGTGTCTTCTTGTACAGGTAATAATAAAGGCGGTCGTTGTTACATGAATGCCCTTAGCCTTGAGTTAGGAGAGGTGGCTGGTGTTGGAATTGATTGTTGTTATGGTCCTCCCGGAAAAACGATTCAATTTTTTTGGTAAGAGTTCAATCTCATCAACCCTTGGAACTTGGAAGATAACTTTAGCACATCACCATTGATTGGTTCACTGTAATGCCAAACCAACGGTGATAAAGAAGATGGTTTCCCACTTGGGTAATGCTATACAATTGAAAAAAAAAATTAACAAAAAAGTGATCTAAATGACGTGGAATAGCTACGGGTCTATCACTTGAAAATAGTGTACCCACGTAGCAGTAACATTTCTATTACAATCTACCACCGACACCTCATTCTAATTAGATTTTCTGAATATTTATCCATCAAAAAAAAAATAAATAAATAAATAAAGAAAGAAAGGAGCAGCTGTAACTGGAGAGTGACCCCATGCAAGTTTCCTTAAATGCTAATGAAGTGTTTGTTGGGGTTTCTCTGTGTAGGTGCCTTTGTTCACAGGATGCATCTTGTACTCAAAATCTGAGCACCGCTTGATTATGAATAATAATGAATAAACCTTTATGTATGACTCCGATGGAACGCGATTTTCCATTTTAAGACTAAATAGAAGATTATTTGTTGATTTGGAGATACACGCATGGATAAGTTTATCCTTTGTATGACCATAATGCATGGCACTGATTGATTTGTTCTTTCTAAAATTCACGACGACTTGAGATGAATGCTACTGTCATATCTATAATTTTTTTTTATCATCGGTATGATTGCCTGCATCAAGGCAAATAGTAAGGCTAGTTTTTTTTTTTTTTGCTTGGAAAGGGTAAAAAACTAACTTTTTAGGTTTTTGTTAATTTAACATTTTTGTCTTTCATAATTTAAAAGAAATTTAAAATATTGGAAGGAAAATATAGTTATTTTAAAAAAAGCCAAAAAACTAAGTAATTAGTTATGATTGCTAAACTCACCTAGGTGTTTTGAATTTATATTTCCCACTGTGTTTCAGAAGACCACAACATTGATTTACTTGGTAATTAAATGATCTCATGGAAATGAAATGTGCTTAGGATTTGTCTTTTTTATACATAATTAATTATGTAGCATTTGAATTGCCAAATGCAGGAAGCCGCAATTGAAAATAACAAATTCAACGCCAAAGATGTCTAGGCAGAGATGTATATTTGCAGAAAGGATGGTCAACTCAACCTCTTCGCTTCTGAACACCGCCCCAATTGTTCAATCCTCTGCGAGGTACACAGATTGAAAACTTCCTTTTTTTAAATGTCCCAGATGATGAAATCTTGTTTGGCTTTCGCTCCCCCGACTAGCATTGCAAATGAGTTGAGGTCAGTCGGGTAATTAATAAGTTGGTTAGTTCTATTTTGAAAATATTATGGCATTTGAAGAGGAGTTTAAGTTATGTTTCCGAGCCGAGTTCTAACAACTTAATTATTTCACTCATAGTTGGTTTTAACTGAAATTAAAATTAAACGAATTATAAATTATATTCAAATTTATCTTAATTTTAACGAATCAAGAACGAATCGAGCTTGAATAGTTAAACAATTCATTTAAGAGCCCAACCCCTGAGTGAGCATGAGAAAAAAAAAAAAAACATCTTGCATGCATTCTGGATTTAGGAATGGTTGTTGCCTCTCACAAATTAGCTATTCCACGTGAAATTACACCCTGCAATTCTCGACCGCACAAGGCTAGAAAAGATTGAAAGTTACCTTTAGTGCTGAAATATTTATAATTTGTAAGTAACGTGAACCATTTGGCAGTTTTGAAGAGATTGCTGATCAATCATCGAGTGTGGCAGGCCCATGCATGGTACCTAACTTAATAAACACTGTTGCTGTTTAGGGGCTGATTTGTCTCTTTGACAAAATTACAAAGAAAAGATAATAAAAAGAAAGAAAAATCATAAATGTACTTTATTATTATTATTATTATTTTTTATTTTACATTACTTTTTATTAAAATTATGTAAAGTGAGAGAAGATGGAGGTGTATAAATATTTCGCCCAAAATAAAATTGTGAATGACATTTTAATTCTAAAAAGAATAACAAAGTCACACCTCCATGTTGTGTAAGTTTCAATATCCGGATAGTGCCAAAACTTTCGGCTATGTTTGGTAGGTGGGAATAGAATAGAATGGAATGGAATGAAATTCATTCCCACTTTAGCTTATTCTCATGTTTGGTATAAAAAAATTAAGTTAGAATGCTATTCCATGGCAATAGCCATTCCCACATAAGTGGGAAAAGGCATTCCACACTTGAAGTGATGGAATAGCCATTCCATTGATATCAAAATTTGATCCAAAAAGTG
>JAVXUM010000040.1:3401859-3417320 GCA_035590655.1 Pouteria glomerata
TATATTATTATATAATTAATATAATATAATAATTTGATTATTATATAATATAACAATATAATATAATAATATATAACATATAATATTATATTATATTATATTATAATATATTATATTATATTAAAATAGATAATGTTTAAAAAAGAGTCAAAATATTTACAACGGAAACAGAAAACAGAATGAAAATAATTTTTTTTTGTTTTTATTTTTCTATTGTTGTTTTCATTTGGAAACAAAAAAACATAAACAAATTTTAACAAACATGTATTTGTTACAAGTTTTCAAAATTTTGAAAACGAAACTAGAAAAACAGAAAACCGAAATGTTACCATATGGGGCCTTACATTTCTAATTTTTCAAACCCAATAAAAACTTTTCAGTTCCACAATGTTAGCTACCAAAATAATAATGCTTTGTTTGTGAGTTTAGGAGGAGAAAAAAAAATCATCGTTATTGATTAAAGAATGTGTTTGAGTCAAAGAGAGAAACAATAGTCAGCTTCTTTCTTTTGTTTAAGCGTCGAGAAGAAATGAAAAAGAAAAAAGTTATTTATTATTATTTTACTGTTTATATATTTTTAATATGCATTTAAGTTTCATTTTTTTTCTTTATTTAGTGGAGAAATATAATATTATAAAAACTTCATTAAAATGTTTCTCTCTCTCTTCTTTTATTTCTGTCCAGCTTTAGAGAGATGGAGAATGCATGATTTTGGGCATCTTTTTTATTTTTATTTTTTTCATTTCTTTTCAGTTCTTCCATCATTAAAAAAAATAATAAGAAAAATACTCACAAATACAACATATATTCTCAAATCATATGTATATATTCATTTCATTTCACTCTATCTAGGAGAAAAGTAACTCCTGCAAGCACAAAAAATGTGATATTGGATCTAGGCTGAAATTTAATATGTACATTCCATGCCTAGCCAACAAGGAGCATATATTACCAAGAAAGTTAATGACTCTGATGAAAGAGATTTGTTTGGAAGCATTTGTCGGTCTACTCGGTTGAAACTTGGAATCTTATTAAGGGACAAAATATTAGCAGTCACCTGAACGTATACAGTCCTGGTTGAAGATTAGCAGATTCCTCTTGCCCATTGAATTAAACTCATTGATAATTGCGACCCTTTATTTCCATCATATGTCCGTTTTTCCCAACCACCAAGTACGGATACCCATCAATGCTACCATCCGACGGGCCTTTCTGGGCCTCCTCAATAATGGGCCTAACACACTCCCAGACCAAGTTGGTGCACTTAGGCCCACTCCCCATCCCAAGCTACCACACTCTCTCCTTGCCTTCCAAATATGCTAACTCATACCACAGTGAAGACGAGGACTGGTTCCCAAACTTATGCAGCGTCATCAGAGCAGGCTTCATCTCTTTCTCCCCAAGCCTCAGCCCTTTCCCTATCTCTCCGATCACAGCCCTCCCCGACGCCGGCAAACAAAAATGCTGTATCACCAACCTGAAATTCAGCAGGTATATCTCCACGGACTTGTCGATAAACCTCTTCCAAATTAAGGAAATGACGTATCTGAATATCTCTGTTAGTGGCAAGAATGATGATTCGAGAATGGTGATGTGCGGCCAGAGAGTTTCTTCGGCCACCTACAACAAATCCCTTCTAAGAGTAACCCTAGTTATCATATTAGAGTCCTCCTCCTGATAGGCTGAATAATAAGCCTTGTTATCAAAGGCTTTGTGGGACCTCAAGGTCCTAAGTAACTTGTACTTTAAGGACTTTTTAACTTTATTTTTGTTTAAGAGTAAAATAGCTACGCTGCCCATGCGAAAGAAACAGTTGAGCACCATAATTGTTTGTTCTTTTCCAGAGTACCAGCCAGTGGAAAGAATCTCTGTGCTAAGAACCACAGCATTAGAGTTCTTGTGAACCTTCAACAAGTTTTGAGCTGCGTCTATGGCGAGTGCACTTGCGCTGCATCCCATCCCAGTGAGGTTAAAGGTCTTGACGAGTATTTGTTGACGACGATGGAAGAAAGGGAAGGGACCGGGAAAAAACTGCTGTAGTTGACGATGAGTATGTCGATGTCTTGAGGCGAGAGCTTGGTTTTGGATAGAAGGTCTTCGAATACAAGGAAGAGCAACATGTGGGCTTCTTTGATGGCTTCATGGTGATCTGAACTCGGTGGAATGTAGTGTATAGCTAGGGGAAGATAAGTTTGTTCGCCTTGCCATGAAGAAGTGAGAACTTTGGCCATGAAGGTTATGCTCTTTTTGTCGAAGAAATCTATCATTTGGGCATTGATAATACAGTGAATCTGGATGAGCACTGAATGATCCAAATCAAGTCCGGGCCGCCTGAAACTGCCACCTTGACACCAGTGTGGTGCCTGCCAAAGAGCCCCCGATGCTTAAGTTAGCATAAAAGTTGAGAGAGTATTTTAACAAAGTAACGATAATGCAAGAATTGTGCGTGTACCTGAGGATTGGATGTCGCCATATTTATAGAAGATACCCTGGACCTGTATGGTGTAATGCATGGTGGTAGCATGGAATCAAGATTCTTATCTACTCGTATCATGCCACGTATACTGTAAGATCCCATACGAATATTCTCTGGCTAATCATCAAAACACTAGTCGGCAGTACCGTTAGTGGGCTTAGTGGGCAGGCAACACCTCCCATGACGGATATCAGCGGATATCACAGAAGTCAGATGATGACGGTACGTGTGACACGTGAGCATCTTTGTCTTATTCGGCAGGGTCATCTGTGTAATGCATGATCGGTTGGTCACTATATTCAGCAAGATAGGTCTAACTTCCGGATCGTATGATGGTCGGTCAAGTCGAGACAGTCTGGGTCGGTCGGATGTAAACGATCGATCGGGCGAACCCCATTAGATGCCCCCGATTCCTTCAGTCACCGACGGTGGCCAAAAAAAATGAGATCTCAGATGCAATTCGTCAATCGGTCAGTTTTGTCGTTCGACTTATTTATACAACACCTTTTGGAAAGCTCACGAGTCCAAGGGTTGCACGACGTTCATTCCCATCTGTTCGGTCGGGCACCATTATCAGAATGCCCCTGATTCCTTTGGTTTTATGCAAGGGGATTTTATTTCGACAAATAGATGGGTAAGAAGATCAAAGGAATCTGTTTTAAAGTCTGACACCATTTATGTGTACATTTAATACACGGACAGTAGCGGTAATTATGGCAACAGTATGCGACCGTTTCATGTTCTTGGCACGTGTAAAACCGTGGTTAGTCGGACTGACAGAGGGCAGGCCAGAATAAGTCTGAACCGTTGGATGCAGAATTTTGTCCAAAAATCAGAGCCGTTAATTTTGAATAATAATAATAAATAAATAAATCCAAAGTTTCGGAACTATAAGTAGCTTGGTTAATGGGTTGATTCACTTTTTACGTCTCTCTCTCTTTCTTCCTTCTGCCACGAAAGATTTCCATCTCCGGTGCCGGACTTTCCTCTGCTTCCAATCACCAGATCCTAGTTCCGAAGTTCAGTCGGGTTGGTAAGACACTTATTTTTTTTCCTCTTTTTCTTTTCTTTTTCTTATGCAGTGGCTGTGAGCGAGGAGTGAGTATTTTTACAACATAAATCATGCTCTCCCTGACCCCATAGGATTTGTAGGAAACCTAGGCACATTAGGGGTGTAATCCGCGAGTTGATATTGCTGTCTTACTCAATCCGTTTGGTTCGAGTTTTTTCCGTTTCAGATATGGCCGATATTGACAGGATTAGCTCATTAAGTTCATTGAGCACAGAGAGTTCTAATAGTGATGATGGGCCTATCAGCTCATTCGTGAGAAATCCGGCCCCGGTCAGCACTAGTGATCGGATTGTTGATGCTTTTGAGCCTGGGATTGAGAAGAAAAGGAAAAAAGGATCGTTAGTAGTGATAGTAGTGAGGAGGAGAAGGGGGTTTTCGAAGTTGAGAATATTAGGTCCCTGATATCTGAAAAAAGGATTTCAGAGCTAGTCTCCGAGTTCCAGTTCCCACCGGACGTCCATTGCAGGCAACCAGGGGATAGAAATACTGCATGTTCTCCTCGGACCGATGAGATAACGGTTTACGAAGCTGCCCTAATAGGTGGTCTTCGATTCCCTTTACCAAAGTTTGTTCGGGAAGTACTTAGTCGCCTCTCTCTTGCCCCTGATCAGACCACTCCAAATAGTTGGCGTATATTGATCGGCAGCGCTGTTTTTTGGAAAGCAGCAACCGGGGACGAAACAACAGCTGATTGTTCCTATACATTTACAAAGTCACTGAAAGGGGTTCAGATTAGTGGTATTTCTCAGCGAGGAAACCACAATCCAACTTTTGACTAACATGCTGACCTCCCATAAGGGCTGGAAAAAAAATACTTCTTCGTCCGTGGGAAACTGATGAGGATGAGAAGGTTCGGGTCCCTCGTAAATGAGGTTTGCCCTCAAAATACAGTACGAGTTAATACGATCTCTTCTGTTCAGTTTTTCAATTTTATCTATATTTTAGAACTCTAATTTGATTATCCCTCGTCCAGCCCGTGAACAGACTTTCCTTACTCGGGTGCAGAAAGGGCTACTGCCTGAGCGAAAGAGCATACTGTTTGGGAGGCACAATTCCTTATCACTGCGGATAACTTAGCCCTTTATCTGCTTGGTCTCGATCCCACACAAAAAGCTCTAACAGCAGAACGTGAGCAAAGTGAGTTCTGCAAATTTGAATTCACATTGAATAAGGGTATGGATGGGTATGGCATTATGATTGAAAAAAAAAGCATCACAATAAATTATTAAATTATTAAAATAATATATTAACGATAATTTTACAATTATTAGAGATGTTTCCAATGCATTAAAATTATAAATTTTTTCTACATCCATATGATCGAGGCGAACACCTCGACTTGGTTGGAAAGCTTTTATATAGCAATAAACCAGAAGGTTTAGGTCTTTTTAAGAAGGCAAAGAGTTCGTTGAATTTGGAGTTCTAAATAAATTGCCGATAATAAATTGGAGGAAGGTGAGGAAGATGTAAAGTCACCCTGAACCAAGAGCTCGAAGAATTCAAGGCTCGGTAGCCGGCCTTCCGTAAGAAGGATTCAAATGATTAACTTTCTTGATAAGAGTTTGATTTTCTCGAGACGCCCTTATTGCCTCAATGCAAGCCTCGCTAGCTGATGGAGTAGTCATCTTTACCGTCTACCCAAGTATATCGTATCTCTACATGATATGCATCTACAATAATTTATTAAATTATTAAAATAATATATTAATGATAATTTTACAATTATTTTTATCTAAAATAATAAATAAAAAAATCATCAAATCATTTTACAAATCTTTATAACAGAACTACTAGGCTTGTGGGATGCGTAAAATTATATAATATTTTTTATGGATAAAATATAATTTTTAAATACATCACAAAATATTTTAATAAAATTACATAATTTTATAAAATTATTATTGGGTTATTTTTTATGTTTATATTTTGTCTTTGTGTTAATGTTAGTGAACAGAGAGATTTAATTAAAGTTGGGTTCATATATTATCTATTAAAAATTTATATTTTATCAAATCTCAATTCAAACTAATCCTAACAAACAAAATTTGCTCTAGAATATATATTAAATCATAAACTAAACTAATCAACTTGATATCTTTTTTGTTTTTAAATTGTTTGTCGATTTAAAAATACATTTTTATTTTTTTAATTTTTAATTTATTTTGCATTGAGTTAGAATTATTATCAATTTTAATTTTATTACTAAGTTAAAAATTATTGACTTGATCAATTTAAATTTAAAATTAGAAATTTTTTAAACATAAATTATTCCTAGCCTTAAATAATATTTTGAATTTTTTTTTTTTTTTTTTGTGTTTCTAAATTGAAGATATGATATTTTTTTTTTTGTGATTTTTTTTAAACAAGCTAATATTTTTTTGTGTTTTTAATTTGATTACTAATATATTTAAAATATATAAATTTTACAATTATATTAAATTTACAAATAGTGAGTCCCATTTCGGAACTTATGAGTTCCTTTACTTTTATTAAAAATATATATTATAATTCTAATACTTTTATGAGTAAAAGAAAAATTAAGTTATGATATTTTAGCAGTGTGAAATAAATAAATAAAAGTTTTGTGAACGAGAAAAAAAATTAAAGAAGAAGAAGAAGAAAATAAGGGAGATTGAATAAATTTAAAAATTAATTCAAAATTTTATTTTAAAAAAAAAGTAGGAATGAAATAAAAGAGCATAGGAGAGAGAAAATACATTATATATATTATTTTTAGTATTTTAAATATAATATAATTATTATCATATAATATTTACTCTCCCAATACAAACATACATAAATATCATGAATTTCATTAATTATTATTGGGGTAACATTATAACAATTATTTTATAATTTTTTACCTTCAAAATTTTCACTTCATGACAAATGTTCTCTTGGGAGAATTTTAATAGGATGGCGAAATATTTGTAATTAGGATGCAATATTTATTATAAGGTTATTGCACAGGATTCCTCTCAATTTTAAAAAAAAAAATTAATTTCTTTTTCCTCTCAATTAATTGACTTTCTAAAAATTACGAAAAAAGAGGTTCTACTTAATAATCATTAACCACTAATTATGGTGCATTTGGCGCAGTAAAAAATGATAAAAGTTAAAAAAATTCAACAGCTTTCAAAAAGATTTTGACATAAATTCTTGGAACGGAGCCAAAAAAACCATCCAAACGACTTCTCTCTGCAACATTTAAACGCATAAATTAAAAAACTATATCATTTATCTTCGAAAAATTTAATGTAGTGACTGCGCGTTAAATATCTAAAAATTACCTAAATTATATATATATATATATTTTTGACACTCCAAACACATCCTTAGCAAACTCAGTCAGGTTACTACAATAATATATAAGTGTTTAGATCTCAAAAAATATAAAAAAACACTTTAACTTTTATTAATTTTTTAAAACTTTTTTAAATTTAATTTTGTGAATTATCACTTTTATATTATTTTTTATTTTTTATTATTTTTTTTTTTGGGACAAAGTAGACACTCTTATAGATATATGTGCTTGAGCTAGTTATTCATAAACTGTCTAAATTAAACGTAATTTTCACTTTATTCTTTAAATTAAAATATTTTATTCTCCGACTTTCCGCAAAAGTAGGGTTTCTCATAAGAATTATGTGAAAATAATGATTAAGAAAAAAAAGTCGCATTGCTAGCATATGATAATAAAATTAAGATTTTAAAATAAAAAGTAATATTATTATTTTGTAGAATATTAAAAAATTAAAATAATTATATATATGGTTTTACATATAAAAGCGAGATGTGAATGAAATCCCCTTCACTTTTGATTTAAAAAACAGATCATCAAATTGCTCCCTCGTCCCTTTCCCCTTGATCCGCTTTCCTTCTTTTTCCCTCTTAAACAAATGGAAATCGAGGGAGGGGATTAACCAGGTAAAAAATTCACGCCCCTTAGTTGTTTGCAGCTCAACAAATTTATACAAAATAAAGAAATAAAATTTATTTATTTCATTCACACAAATTTTTTACACATTTGGAACTCAAAGTTACCTTTCGAAAAATAAAATTGTTACCTTTCAAAAAATAAGATTACCTTATTTAACATGTAAATAATTATAATTATCCTAGCAATTTCCTTCCCACTGTTATAGCTAGTTAATGACGTCTTTAAATGTGCGGGGACATTTTAATCCTTTTTTTTTTCGAGACCCCTCCTCTCCATCGGGACTAGATCCTCTCACGGTGCGAATCTGCGTGTAAAAAAATTAATACAACTTGTGCTAAATCACTTTAAATAGAATTAGTATTAAATTTTTTTATATAGTTAAAATTTTAGATAAAAAATTTAAATCAAAAAATTATGATAATTTATAAATTTTAAATTTTTTTAAAAAAATTTTTTCCCCAACTGTTATTACATTATTTTGATTTCTCTTTAATTAATTTTTGATAAATAGCATAAAAGATAACAAAAATTATGGTGCTTTAATTTTGCAGGTTCAACTTCTTAGAAATCATAAGTGAGCGAAATTTAAGTTGACAATTTTGATTTGTACATAATCTCTATTCTTAAAATATAATAAAATCTAAAGTATCCAAGTTATTTTGTAAGATAAATAGTAGTAGAATTTACTAAAATATAAATCAAACGGAAAGTTAAAAATATAAAAACGATCTCAATCATTAAAAAAAATAAAAAATTAATTTTTTATCAATAAACCTTAGTTTGTGAAATGAATATTTTTAAAGTTATTCTATTTAATTATGTAGATGATGAAATAAAGTGGCTAATGGAGTCCCCCACCAACGAGTACTTCAACACTCAAATTAGTTACGGGCACGAATAATGATTTCATGTAGAAAAAGAGAGCCTTCACTTTGCACAGTTTCGGGAGCTGTAGTGGGAGAAAGAGAAGTTATAATTTGATTATATTTAATTTAATTAAAATTAATTTTAAAATAAAAATAAGAGTTAAAAAAATTGATTAGAACAAAATTAATGTAAAATATGAAAAGTCGTATCATATTAAAAGTCTGTTTGAAATAATAAAAAGTTAGATAAAAGTGAGATAAAGTATAAATTCGTAATTCGTACAGTGCGATAAAAAGTGAATAACTTTTATAAATTTTTAAAAATTTTTAATATTCATCAGCAAACCAAACACATTATAAATATAATCAAATGGTGACCGCTCATTTTTTTATTGCCTGGAACCTACTTTCACGTCTCCGGTATTTATAGATACATAATGTCTGACATAAATTAATTTGATTTGACTATAGTGGTGGTGGATAGGATTAAAAGATAATGATGATGTAAGCATTTGATAGTTTGGTGAAAAAATGACTCTTTTTTATATTCTGTAAATTTTATTCTTTTATACACTTAAATGCACTGAATCATTGAATCAATTAATTATATGATGTAATTATTAAAATATTTAGTTCCAATTTAATTAAAATATTACGTTTGGTGTGTGTAATTTGCACGAATGTCGGGCTTTTCAAGTTTAGATCCCTAAATTTGAATTCTACCAGTTTAATAATGTGAATATCATCTAGCGGTATTTTAAACATAATTTTTTATTTTTTCAGTGATACACAGGTAAATATTACTAAAAAAGAGAAAATAAAGATGAAACCCATCATCAGATGCTGAAGCAATCCTAGAGATGGATGGGAAAATTGGTAGATGGGTTCATATTAGGAAGAGAAAAAAAAAAAAAGAAAAAGTTAAAAATCAAAGCAGATTGTGATGGTTTGAGCCTTAATGATGGTCAGCATTCAGCAGGTGGTTCCTGTCGATCATGACCCCTTCGTTTACATTGATATCGCCGGCGATCAATGACCCAACGAGAAGGGAGAAAACGAAGAGGGGAGAAAATGAAGATTTATGTTTTTATTTTATTTTATTATTTTTTTTTTTTTTTTGAGATATAAAACCGAGTTTGGAGGTTTATATATATATATATATATTTGTATTTGCTAATCTTCTGATAACCATGAATTGACAATTCCGAAAGAAAAGAATGTCAAAAAAAAAAACCTCCCCTTTTGGTCCATTTAGAGTGCCAATAAATAAAAAAAAAAAATGTAATTTAAATAATTTTTTAGTATTAAGCGTGCAACTATCAAATTACGTTTTTTAGATATAAATATTAATTTTTTTCATTAATTTTTTTGAAAAAAGAAATCATTTGAACAGTTTTTTGGATCCGTTAAAATAATTTTATGTCAAAATTTATTAAAAATCGTTGAAAAGTTTTTAAGATTCGTAGAAAAATTATGATGGTTTATAAAATGTTATTGAAGTTTGTAAAAATTTTGTTAAGATTTGTAAACTTTTGTTGGAATATGTAAATATATATCAAATTTATAAAAATTTCACGAAGCACAAAAAGTGCAAATATGTTAGACCATTTTAAAAAATTTTAATATTTTTTAAAATTTTTATAATGCGTTGAACACTTAATTATATTTTCTAGCTTAAACTTTAGAAGGATAAAAAAAATTATATTTTAAATTTAACGGTCAAGTAAGATTCACAACCTTAAGCTAGAAAATGTTTAGCCGCACCTCGGGATGCTCTTTTTATTCATGACATTATAGAGTTATAATCAATCACCTTGAGCTTTAATATAATAGTATTATTGTAGTGTAATACTACTCTTTTTGATTGTCCAATTTTAAAAAGTGTTTTATTTTTATTTTTTAATTTTAATGTTTAAAAAATAAACTAATCCGTAGTTTATATAGCAAAATTATCATCCAATTTATATATTACCATATCATCTTTAGTTAACGAGTCTTTGTGTAATTAAACCTAATATTATAATTATAACCTCCAAACTTTTAGAATTTTATGGGATTTTCATTGTAAAACTCAAGCTCGGGCAGCAGTGCTTGGTTCGATTATAGGACACAGCATTTGATGAACAATTTTAGTTTTGGAAGGTAACTAAAATGGTAAAACTAAAGGTCAAGGAAGTGGAATCGATCACTGAAATGAAGCACTAATTTATGCACACTTGCTCTAAAATTATCAAATAAATAAATTTTCATTAGCCCTGATTAGTCGAAAGTAAATTTAAAACATAACCAGTTGAGTTAATACTCAGAATTATTAGAATAAGACATAATACAAATTAATATGAAATTTTATTTTCATAAAATTCATTCGCTCAAGCTAAACAATATATATATGTGTTTGAACTTTTAAATGAAGCAAATATAATGAATAATCACAACTGTATTTTCATTAATGTAAGCTGATTAAAATTAAATATATATATATATATATATCTAGGGGATGTTTTTATAAATATAACAAATAATGATTCTAAGTTGGTGGAAAAATATATGCACGCGCGACCAAGATTATGCGAATCATGTGATCTACTTCAATAAAACAAAATTCTTAAATATGATCCGACAGATGAGCAAAAATCTCTTTTTGATTGCTTGGAATCTAAATAAATGAAAGCAAATCTCTTGCAAGTCTGGTCTGGTAAACATAAGAATGGTGTGTTATGGTAACATCGCTTGCTGTGCCAGCCACACAGGGAAACACTTTGCTTCAAGTTACTTACTGTGGAAAAAACTCCAGGCCAATGCAACACCTTTACTTGTGCAATGGACTTTTCATAAGCCCACCACCTCAAATTCTCAACTGCTTTCTTTCTTCATAATTTTTGGAAAACAAAATCAAAATAGGAAAGGAAAATGCAATTTTAAAAAATTATTCCTCAAACCAATAACCAAACAGGGCCTTAGGGGTTGAATTAGAATGTGCTCCGAAACCATCAATTTCAGTTTAATATTATCAAAATCGAAAATTGTATTTGGTTAATTAATTCAGAAACACTAATTATAAAAGCAAAATATAATAGAATTGTGTTTGGTATAATAATTTGAAAACCAAAAAAAAAAAAAAAAAGAAGCATTACTTTTAACTGAAATTATATATTTATATTAATATTTCATGCACATATATTTTATCATTGATCATAATATTATTAAAATTTTAATTTAATTTTTATAAATATAAAGTGCATTCCTGGGGGTGACAAAAAAACCCATATTGGCAAAGACAACCCATACCTATCAATCCACTCAATTAAAACCATGATAAATGGGTTTGGGTTCTATTATTTCATCAATTGGGTTGATATTGGGTAAATTATAAAACACCCATTTATAAATGGGTGCAATTGGATTGATAAACTGGACCCATTAAAACACCCGCTAATACTGACCTCAAATGAAAAAAAAACAAATTTATTTTTTCTAAAAAAGCTATATTATTATTTTTTTTTTTTTGACAAACACAAAAAAGGAAAAATATATTTGTTTTCCAAAAAAAACAAATTCTACACTGAAACAAATGAAGACTTAATTACAAATTTTTCATCTATTTTTTTTCTTTACAAATCCTTATTAAACTGGTCTCAAAATATATGAGATAGCGCATGACATTATCGTATGCACTATGCAACAAACATTTAATGCTATCGGCGCCTTGGTGTTTCGCAAATCTGATGCATATATGTAATTACTAGCTAGCCACACATTGTTTTACATACAAATATCTATATTATTAACTATAAGTGTAAATCCATCTTTTCAAACAGTAGGGAGAGGGTTATGGTCATGAAAAATTTAATATGATAAATAAGTTATTACAATTTAATTAATTAATACAACCAGATAAATTAAGGACTCTTGTGCATTTAATGGTGTACTATACAGTAGGATCCATCATATATTTGTAAAGATTTGTAAAATTTTATATTTTTTAATACTAAACGATGCCATATAGTCACACATTAATTGAAGTAAATTTTTAATTTTTTTAAAAAAGTAAGTTGGGTCATAAGTAAATTGATCGGATACGGGTTTATGGGTTTGTACTACCACGTATCTAACCCATCCGTATTCAACCTGCCTTTTAAATGAGCTAATTTGGGTTACATCCAATTAACTTTCAACCCGCTTAAACCTATCACCAACCCATCCAACCCACCCATTTTACCACCCCTATGTAGTCCATAGGTTAATCACCTACACAGAATGATTTTTGCTTATTATCATTCAATTATAAGTATTTAAATTATTATTATCTAATAAAATAAAAGTAAAGAATGAATTTGTTTAAAAGAATTTTAATACAATTATCTAAGGTAATAATTAATTATTTAATTTATTTAATGCAATATCTAATTAATCTCCTAAAATAAAATTAATTAATTATCAAATACAATACATTAAATTTTTTGTCATCTAATATTGTTTTATAATTAATTATTATTGAATACAATAAATGAATAAAGATTTGACTTATTATCTAATAAAATAAAATTCACTATTAAAAATCATATTATTAGTGGTATTAACAATCACTTTTTTTTTTTAAGCCAGTATTAACAACCACTTAACAATTGAAATGTGCGAGTCAAAAATAATGGCTAGAAAAGTTAATTTTTTATTTGAATGACGTCTAACAAGTGCCGTCGTTAACTTTTGTCAATATTATATCTGCATATAAAATCTAATTTTTTTTTTTAATATTATACCTATATTTATACCACTATTCACAACAAAATATACCTCTATTCCAAATATCAAATTATCTAACAAAAAATATAAAAATATATATTCATTATTGAAATTAAAAATATTAATAATTCTATTCAATAAAAGTTAAATTTATAAATTTAAAAAAAATTAAACAAATATTATTAGTCATAAAATTATCATTGTAAAGAAATTTAATAAAAAAAATTTAAATTCAAATTTTCAAGTTTAAATTAGAAATTATATTTGTTGATTAGAGGCATTTTGGACTCAAAACAATTTGTTAATCCTTTCTAAAGGTTACTAGTGTTTAAATGAGGTTAGGTGTCAAGTTTTGCTATCAATTGAGATCGTTTGTTTAATTCTGACTAACTCAAATTTTGAAATTCTTAAATTTTAAGTAAAAATTTTAAATTATCTAATTTATCAAATACTTTAAATTAATTATTATAATTTATTAAATTAAATTAATTATGTCATACAACTAATTAATTTTTTATCATTGAACTATTTATAATTAATTAATGTAGTATCGTAGACAATAAATTAAAAAGAATTTGACTTATAATTATATAATAAAATAAAATACAGACAACGGATGGATTTTTTTTTAAAATTTTTAGTACAATTAATTCATTAATTAATTACATATTAATTTTTTAAAATATATGTTATTTAAATTAAGAATAAAAAAAGTATCACTTCCTTATCAAAACTAATGAAAACATCTCAAAACTATTTTTATTTTCAAGAATATTTTTCACAACTAACTTTTGAGAGTTGTAGAAGCAAACAATTTTTTTTTCTCCCGTCCCGGATTAAGGTCAGAAAAGAAGGAAAATCAAACCCGTGAATTATTTGCAAGGTAAGACAATAACAACAACTACTTCTTGGAATAACTTACCAAAAAAAAAAACTTCTTAGAATGGAATCAAAGAAAATTCCAATCACAAAATCTATAAGTATTATATTTCTTTCCTTTTTGGCTCAACTCTACCCAAAAGAATCTCTCACCAATTTTACATTTGGCCCCAACATTTCTCTCTAATCACATTCCTCACCCCAACAAGTTGCTCTCCCTGCTTATAAACCCACCTCCTCCCCCACCCTCATAAACTTAACAAGATCGGAAAGAGCGATTAGAATAACCAAGGAAGGCTAGTTAATTAGCACTATGATTAAGCTAATTCCGCGTTCTTTATTTATGTCTCTACAACTTTTCTCGCTATTCCATTCTGCTTTCTCTTGGCCAGGTTCGGCAACACCACCGCCGTTGCCAATTCTTCCACTGCCATCTTACTCACAACTAAAATGGCAGCAGAGAGAGCTCATAATGCTCCTTCACTTTGGAGTCAACACCTTCACAGACTCCGAGTGGGGCACCGGGAAAGAGAGCCCCGCCGTCTTCGACCCGACGGGTCTCAACGCGAGCCAGTGGGTCGAAACGGCTGTCCAGGCTGGGGTTTCCCTGATGATTCTCACCGCTAAACACCACGACGGGTTTTGCTTGTGGCCTTCCAAATACACCGACCATTCTGTCACCGGAAGTCCTTGGAAAAATGGTCACGGAGATGTAGTTCAAGAGCTGGTCGACGCCGCCAACTCCCAAGGCGTCGACGTCGGGTTGTATCTATCGCCGTGGGATCGTCATGATTCGAGATTCGGCGAAACTCAAGAGTACAATGAGTACTATTTGGCACTACTACAAGAGCTTCTCAGCAAGTAAGCCAAAACAAAGAAGTTAGTCTAAAGAAATCAATATTCTACCTATCCAAAAGTATAATCATATATAAATATATATATATATATATGTATATCATTTTTGTTGATTAATGTTGTTGAAGTTTTGAAGTGAACCCAATTGAATTGATCGAATAAAAAGTTCAATTAATTTTGTATGATTTTCCAAAAAAAAAAAAAAAATTGATCAATTTCGCTTTAATATATTTTTGATATAAATCGAATTGAAAATGAATAATTTTAAAATTACATCAATTGAATTAACCAAATTATTTAAACTAAATTTGAATTATTGCATTCGAAAATTTAATTTTAACTAAATATTTCTCACCGCTAGATATTAATATTAAAATTATTTGATGTGATTTTATTTGTTTATAAAGAAAATTTAATTTTTTTTTTAATACAAATATAAGTGTAATGACATGGCGTTGGATTGGTTGATAGATATGGAAGTATTAAAGAGACATGGTTTGTTGGAGCAAAAGGAAAGGATGCACCAAACATGACGTACTACCTTAGCGATTGGATGTCAATGGTGAAGGAGTTGCAGAGTTCAATCAACATATTCTCCGATACTGGTCCGGATGTAAGATGGGTTGGTAA
>JAVXUM010000040.1:3455595-3471986 GCA_035590655.1 Pouteria glomerata
TTTAATAAAAAATTATATAAGAAAAAAAAACTCTAAGAAATAAAATATTAACTCTTTCAGCAAAGCTAAAGCTCGTAGATGTCATGCGCTTCATTTGTTTAATAGAAATACTAAGCACAGCCATGAATAAGTGTCAGGGAGCGTTCGGTTTCTAAAAGAATAAAAAAACAAATTTAAAAATCTCTCAAAACTTTAAAACTTAGGCTTAGTTAGAAAGTTAACTTTTTTTAGTCAGCTATTTAATTTGTTTTTTGTTTTTTTTTTTTATAATTACTAAACTTACATTCTTACATTTTAAATTTCTTTTAAACTATAAAAGGCAAAATTGTCAAATTATACTTTCTAAAAAAAGTCAATTACTAAGTTAGCTTTTTTCCTTTCCTAAACACAAAAAAAGCTGAGTAGCTGGCTTCCCAAACTAAGCCTTATTTCACTGCACACATTACGAATTCATAACTTATCTAAAAAATTTCAATATTTCACTAGAAAAAATAAAAAATCTGAAAAAAGTTAATCGAATGGGTAAATTATTTTGACAATCATATTCTTCGAATTAAAAATTTTTAAACAAGTACCATTATCGCTATTTTATACTACTTTTTTTGAATAGGTGGAAACGGATTTAGGAAACCGTTCTCACAGTTTTGCTCTGACAGTATAAAAATATCACTATTTTTCTCCAAAAAAACTTTTTTAGATACCAAACATTTAAAATCAACTCAAATCATATTTTTTTATTATTTTTTATCACCCAAACGCGGCCTTAGTTGATTATTTGGGATTCGTGTGATTTTTGGGCATTAATGCGATCAATATTGTACAATAACAACTATTCTAATTTTACCTCTCCTCGCTCTCTCAGCGTCTCAGTCGCAAGATTTAGGTTGTTACGAGTTTGATATTTCTCTAAATATCTTTACAAATTTGTATAATTTTTTTTTGTAATTTCTTATAATATTTTTATAAATTTTTATAAAGATTCAATAAATTTGTACAAATTCTAACAAAAATTTTTACAAATTTCAAAAATTAGACCCGACTTTAATAGCAAAAATGAGAGTAGAAATAGGCATCATTTGGTGCCTAAAAAAATAGATAATTTTATAAATTTTTATAAATATAAATGATGAAATAATTAAAATATAAATTTTTTTAATTCATAAAATACGAATCATAAATTTTTATAAATTTATTAAAATTCCAAACGAACTATTGTTTTCGCCTCCAAGCCAGGTGACCGATTCTTCGGTCATTTTTCTCTCTTTTTTCTTTTCAAGTACTTGAATAGTACAGAAGCTGTTAAAGCACGCACTTGTCTCTCCTCGAAAGTCTATTATTTTGGGTCGGTTTAACGTGATAAATTTTATTAAAAAATTTTTAAAAATTATTTATTTTTATTTTATTATAAAAATTATAAATTCATAACTTGTATTTGATGCGTTTAGAGTGATAAAAACTGAAATAAAATGAGATAAGTTATGAATTTATAATTGTACAATAAAATAAATTTTAAAAATTTTTAAAAAATTTTAAAAACTTTTATAGATTTTAAGAAATTTTTAATATTCTTTTATCTTTTAAAATCTCAAATAGTGCCATCGTTTCATCTCGTTTTATTTTAGGGGTGTTTGAAGTAACGAAAAATAACGACAAATAATAAAAAATAATGAAAAACATGATTTGAGTGATATTTAAATGTTTGGTAGCAAATCACGTTTTTAAGAGATAAATAATAAAAGATATTGATAAAAAGTTCAGAAATCCGTCAAAATGTTTTTCAAATTTTTTCAAAAAATATTGACAATCAGTCTTATTTGGTAACTTAAGTAATGGTGGTTATATTAAAAAAAAAATTACAACTATTTTATTTATCTAACTTGAGTTATATAAATTTTTTTAGAATTATAATAAATATAAATATGTAAAAAATAATAAATAATTTAAGAATTTTTAAAATTTTTAAGTTTTTTTTAAAATTCTAAATACCCCTTTATTTTTAATCCCTTCAAACAAACCATCCCACCTGCAACCGTTTGGAAACTCCATCACCTCTGAAGATCAAAAATGCATTACGATATTTCAACCGTCAGATTTAATCACGCGCTGAGAGAGTTTCAGAGCTCGTGAGAATACTGCACCTAGCTGTCAAGAAATATGTAACAACTTCGGGAAACTGCAGTACGGTTGACGGAGGCTGCCACAGTCCTCCGCCCCCTCGACGGTCTCTCACTAACGTCGCTTCACCGCCGTTTTCAATCCATTTGTATCTCCTCACTTCCTCCTCGCCTATCTCTATATTCTCTCTCTAGCTCTGTACATTTCTGCGACGTACTCTCTCTTCATAACGGCAGCACATTAAACGCATTTGCTTCGCTCTTCCTTACAGTTCACGTCAAACGCCTGTTCTCTCTCTCTCTCTCTACTCAGTTGTCTCTCTCTATCTGCGGTATGTAATGGGAGAGAAACCGAGCTGATTTCCTTAGGCTATACCATCTCTCAGTTTGTTAGGCCTCTGCTCGTGCTCGGTCTTCGATGGAGGATGGTCTGCTCTTTCGGAAGAAGAAGACGAAGAATCACCTCTATCTCTGTACAGTGCTGGTTGCGGTTATACTTCGTTTTCCCCTCGCTTCGCCGCTAAATGACGAAGGTTGCTTTTGATTTATCTCTGTTTAATAAGCTTTTGCATTTGCGTAACTGCTATTCGCTGTTACTTCGTTGTTTGAGCTGTTTTTGGCCATGGTGAATGCGAGCCTAGGTTACTAATGTTTTTTTGAACTATCTTTTCCACTTTGGATATATGCGAAAGCTTCTTTTCCTAGCTTCGAAGAATCTGAAGTTGAGTGAGATTGCGACATTTCGGAGGAAACGAGCGGTTTTCTGCGTTGTGGTTTGTTTTCAGTTTAAATGCTGGATTTAACGATGGATTTTAAGCTCTGGTTTTGCATTCCTGAAACTGCGATTTGCATCTCGGCTTTTGCGCGAGTCATTGTTTCAACTTCCTTGACATTCTATTACTTCGCTGAAAAAGATGGCACAATTCGCGTCCTTTTACCTTTTCTTTGTTTTCTTTGGAATCTTTTTCACCTTTTAGCGCTCATTTTTGCTTTTGTTGAGGCAATTTGGAATAGGTTGGGTAATTCTGAATGCTGTTTTGACTAAGAGACAGGGTTTGCAGGGAAGGCATTGATGTCTATTAAAGCGTCGTTTAGCAACGTAGCTAATGTGTTGCTGGACTGGGATGATGTCCACAATGGTGATTTCTGTTCATGGCGTGGTGTGTTCTGTGACAGCATCAGCTTATCCGTTGTTTCTTTGTAGGTGTCTCGCTCTCCACATTCTGGCCTAGTTTTGGGTAGTGATTTAGGGCTATTTTCTCTTGTTTTTGCCATTTGTCTTGCCTCTTGTGATTTTATTTTTTTGGTCTTAAAATTGTTTGGCTTGAAGGAATTTGTCAAATTTGAACTTGGGTGGGGAGATTTCACCTGCCATTGGCGACCTGAAGAATCTTCAGTCTCTGTACGTTTTTTTGACCCTTTCAACCTGATATATGTGTGCATTTTAATCAAGCAATTCTGATTTCTGGTGGCGTTGAAAAAAAAAATTATTTGCAGAGATCTTCAGGGGAACAAATTAGCTGGCCAAATTCCAGATGAGATAGGGAACTGTGTTTCTCTGCTACAATTGTAATATTTATCCTACAATTGTTTTAGAACTTCAGGCTGTTATGATTTTCTAGCTTATTTGTTTATCCCATTTTGGTAATGCAGGGATTTGTCTGATAATTTACTGTTTGGGGACATACCGTTCTCGATATCTAAGCTTAAGCAGCTTGAGTTATTGTGAGTTATTACTTCCTATTAGGGAAGGGCATTGGGTTAGCTTTTAGTTCTCTCAACCATTGTTTCACTAATCCCTCTACATGCAGGAATTTGAAGAACAATCAGTTGACCGGTCCAATTCCTTCAACCTTAACCCAGATTCCCAATCTCAAAACTCTGTGAGTCCGTCTCTGCACTTAGTTGCCTTGGGTTTTCGGCAGTATAAGTAGATTTGCATTGTGCAAATCTATGTTACTTGGACTTTTCATTTTCGGGTGATGTACCTGTCCGACATGATATGATAGGGCGTGGGTGTGGGATCTATCTCAGATGTGAAATTTTTTTTAGACATTTTTTATTTTAAAAGAGATAAAAGTTAGTTTAAGAAATATTTTAGATGACACGCGGCTTCAAACTTTTCTGGCTTTTCATAATATAAAAAGATAAAAATACCAAATCAAATTTTATATTTTATTTCATGAATGAATTTTTATTTGTAAGTTTATTTTTATTTTAATTATTATTATCATTAATTTATGATGCAATGCTGTTAAACACTAAAAAAAAATATATATCTATCTTTTTCTTATTTATATATAAATTACACTTATATATATATATATAATATTTTTTTTGTCATATTTTCATATTCATATCCAAAATTTGGATAATTTTTCAACCGAGTTTTCGTATCTTAAAATATAGCTAATAGGTGAATTTGACATTTGGATACGTATCCGAGTCCGAGCAACATAGGTGCAAGTAGTGGAATTTATGTTTTTTTTAATGCTTTTGAAACTTGGGCTGAAATTTGTATTTGCGTTGTATATTTTGACTCTTCAGTGACCTTGCTCGAAACCAGATCAGCGGTGAGATACCAAGGTTAATCTATTGGAATGAAGTACTGCAATATCTGTAAGTGCTACTGCATCCAATTTGGAAAGTATCTTTCTAAAATTTATTAACTGCCATCAGGGTTTAATTGATGGACAAACTCTAGATTATAGTTTTTTTTTATTTTTTATCTTTTTATTAGTAGAACTTGGTTTATTGTTAACTGTTGATGCTATCAATAGACTATGAAGCATTCTCTTCTTTGATTGGGATTGTAGTAGTTTCTTGGGAGAAGGCAATTGTCAGTTTATAGGTTTTGATCGTGTTTGCAGAGGCTTAAGAGGCAATTTCTTAACAGGAACCCTGTCCCCTGATATGTGCCAACTGACTGGCCTGTGGTATTTGTAAGTATTCATTTATTGGTTATTCCTTTTGTTTGCTTCTCAACTGCTACATGTCAGTCAGGCATTGATAGGAAACTGTTGTTGCTTTCAGTGATGTTAGAGGGAATAACCTGACTGGAACAATCCCAGATGGTATTGGCAATTGCACAAGCTTTGAGATCTTGTAAGTTTCTTAACTCAAAGTAGCATTTGAGAAAATGTATATTCTATCTTCTCTCTTCAATGTTGGCTAAAAGTGTACTTGTGCATGATTCAGAGACATCTCATACAATCAGATCACTGGGGAGATTCCATACAATGTTGGTTTTCTCCAAGTGGCCACTCTGTTAGTTTGTTTTGCACTTCCCCCCTTTATTTCCTGAGTAGAGGATAGTGATGTATTCAAACTTTTCTCGATTGGTCAATATTTAGTCCAAATTGCATTTCTCAGTTGCCTTATCTTACCTGCTAAAATTTCTTGTTTCTAGATCCCTTCAAGGAAATAGGCTGAGAGGGAAAATCCCAGAGGTGATAGGTCTAATGCAAGCACTTGCTGTTCTGTAAGTATATGCGTACGGATATCAAAATTTTGATGACATATAAAACAATTATGTTTCAAGTGGGCTGTTAAGATTTTTATTTGGTTGTCCTCATTGTCTTTCAGGGATTTGAGCGAGAATGAACTAGTTGGGCCAATTCCACCAATTCTTGGCAATTTGTCTTACACTGGAAAATTGTGAGTTTGTTGTTTGAGAAATACACAAATGATAGATTATTGTTCCCTCCTTTAGTTTGCTTACTTCTATATCTGCTTAGGTATCTCCATGGCAATAAGCTTACTGGACCAATTCCCCCGGAGCTAGGCAATATGTCAAAGCTAAGCTATTTGTAAGATTCATTTTTGAAGTTTGCTATTTGGAAGTTATGTATTATTTGATTGAAGCTGCTGACTGGACTTAAATGCTTGCAGGCAATTGAACAACAATCAGCTGGTCGGTGGAATCCCAGCAGAACTTGGGAAGCTGGAGCAACTTTTTGAATTGTGTGTTGTTTTATTTATTTATTTATTTATTTGGCTTCCATTTTTTTTGAAGATTGTTTGAAGTGGTTTGTATATTTTACATGTTTACCAAATCTCTTTATGGTTTCCTCAGGAATCTTGCCAACAACAATCTGGAAGGGCCTATTCCATATAACATTAGCTCCTGCACGGCATTGAATCAATTGTAAGATTTTTGTTTTCTGCTTCGGCACATTGAGAATATTTTTCTTCTCTCTGCATTCTAATTGTGTTGTCCTGTTTGTTTCCAGTAATGTTTTTGGTAATTACTTGAGTGGATCAATTCCTCTGGGTTTCAGGAATCTTGAAAGTCTGACTTATCTGTAAGTTTGTATTTGGAATTTCAAAATGATATTGAATTTGTTTTAAGTGTGAATTTTCTTGAAAACTTTTGTAAATTTTTTATGCCAGGAATCTCTCATCAAATAATTTTAGTGGAAGCATACCAGTTGAGTTGGGACACATCATCAATTTGGACACGTTGTATGTTTCTGAATAACCTGTGTGATGAATAACCTGTGTGATATGTTGCTGATGTTAGTAATTGTCTTTACAAGCCTCTTTGTTTCGTTTAGGGATCTCTCTAGTAATGATTTCTCTGGACCTGTTCCTGTTGCTGTTGGTGACCTGGAGCACCTTCTCACACTGTAAGAACTACCTACACTTTCAACTCTTTCAAGTGACTAATTCATGTTTTTGTGGCTAACTTGCAAACTCCACCCCCCCCCCCTCCTTACTTTCTCAAGGAATTTGAGTTATAATCATCTTGATGGACCCCTACCAGTGGAATATGGGAATCTCAGAAGCATACAAATCATGTTAGTTTCTTTCAAATCCTCTGCAATTGTATCCTTTTCATTTTGGTTTTTGCTATTCATGATATTTGTTCATTCTTACAGTGATATGTCGTACAATAACATATCTGGTCATATACCTGAAGAATTGGGTCAGTTGCAGAACATTGCATCTCTGTAAGTTATTTGTCAAGGGTTTTGCTACTCTCTCTTTTGAGGAGTTTCTTATGGTTTGGAACCAATTTACTCTCATGTTTTTGCTTTTCACTTGGATTTGTTTTGTAGTATATTGAATAACAACAATCTACATGGAGAAATTCCAGATCAGCTGACTAATTGCTTCAGCCTTTCCACTCTGTGAGTCTCCTCGTTCTTTGTTGTCTACTTGTCATCAAACTTCTACTAACACCTGTGTATTTTAGGAATGTTTCCTACAACAACCTGTCAGGGATTGTTCCTCATTTTGGAAACTTTTCAGAGTTTTCACCTGATAGGTATGGTACTGCCACTTAGTGCTTCACGTTTTTATATGTATTATTGTAATGCTTCTTTAACTCATGACTATTTATATCAGCTTCATAGGAAATCCATTATTATGTGGGAACTGGTTGGGATCAATATGTGACCCTTACGCCCTGAAATCAAAAGGTATTGATTTGATCTTTGCGATGTCATTTTGATTGGGAACACGGTTACCTTATCATAATTTAATAGTTTTTGTATTCTTTTATTGCAGCAATTTTCTCCAGGACAGCAGTTGTTTGTATTACACTGGGCTTTGTCACGCTACTGGCCATGGTTATGTTGGCTGTGTATAAATCGAATCATCCTGATCCTTTTACGAGGGAATCTAAAAACAGAACACCAGGTATAATAATATCTACATACTAACTTCATTTTAACTGGGGGTCTCGTTCAATATACCAATTGGGCTTTTTTTGGTCAGGTCCTCCTAAACTTGTTATTCTGCACATGGATATGGCTATTCACACCTATGAAGATCTAATGAGAATCACCGAGAATTTGAGTGAGAAATACATTATCGGATATGGGGCTTCCAGCACAGTGTACAAGTGTGTATTGAAGAATTCCCGACCAATTGCAATTAAGCGACTATACACCCAGCATCCTCACAACTTGAGAGAGTTTGAAACTGAACTCGAGACAATTGGGAGCATCAGGCATAGAAACCTTGTTGGCTTGCATGGTTACGCTCTATCGCCCTGTGGAAACCTACTTTTCTATGACTACATGGAGAATGGTTCTCTTTGGGATCTTCTTCACGGTCAGTATGTAAATAATCATATTCCGACTTTTAGTTTTCCAGATTTTTAAACGTTTTTTAAGGTTCCGTGGATAATGAACAATTATTATTGGCCTAACAGGAACAACAAAGAAGGTAAAGCTTGATTGGGACACGCGTTTGAAGATTGCAGTTGGTGCTGCTCAAGGTCTTGCTTATCTTCACCATGATTGCAACCCTAGAATTATTCACCGCGATGTCAAGTCCTCGAATATTCTTCTGGATGAGAATTTTGAGGCTCACCTCTCTGATTTTGGGATTGCGAAATCTATCCCTGCTGCTAAAACTTATGCATCAACTTATGTTCTGGGCACCATTGGTTATATTGACCCGGAGTATGCTAGGACCTCTCGGCTAAACGAAAAATCAGATGTTTATAGTTTTGGCATTGTTCTATTGGAGCTTCTGACTGGAAAAAAAGCTGTTGACAATGAGTCTAACTTGCACCAACTGGTATGTTCTTTTAATATCTGTGCAGGAATTTACATATTTTGCAATCCATTTAGTTAAAAATACAATCATGATCTAAAATCATCCTCTGAAGTTTATATTATAGGAATACTACCTTCTATTCTGTTGTTCATGTTCAGATATTGGCAAAGACAGATGATAACACAGTTATGGAGGCAGTTGATCCTGAGGTATCCGTTACATGTATGGATTTAGCTCATGTTCGGAAAACCTTTCAACTTGCCTTACTGTGCACAAGGCGCCATACATCTGAGAGACCCACAATGCATGAAGTTGCTCGAGTCTTAGTTTCTTTGCTTCCTGCTCCATCAAAGGCTAGTGTTGCTCAAAAAACTGTATACCATGAAAAATTTTTCAGTGACAAAGGGCAGGCTCAACTGAAAACTCGGCAACTGAATGCTCGGGCTGAAAACACTTCATCTGATGCCCAGTGGTTTGTTAGGTTCCATGAAGTCATTTCTAAAACAAATCTTTAGAGGGTTTGTTCACTGCTTTTTTGACTTTTTAAGTGTGTAGGAACTAAAACAAATCTTTAGAGGGTTTGTTCACTGCTTTTTTGACTTTTGAAGTGTGTAGGAACGGGTGAGAAAATCTCAAATTTTGTTCCAGATGGGGTTTTCTGTTTCAATATCGGACAATGTAGATGGAGGCTCATCAACTGAGTTTTGGGATTTTCTAGAACTTATTGAAGTTGGGAAGAATTTTAATGTGTATCTAATTTACGCCTGTCAGCCAGATTTGCTTGTGCAATCAAAAATGTTTTCTTATTTTTTGTTGGATACTTGACATCTTGGTATTTGCTTTACTACAAACGAGTGGTGCTCATTGATGCACTAGATTTCTTGTATTGTAATCATATTAGTTGGGGTTGGTGCAATGCCAGAAACTAAAGAAAATTGAAATCAAAACTCTGTTTCGACTATTGTTGCTATGCATGGACAACAGACTCGAACTTTAAATGTACTACATTTAGTTGGATGCTACGTGAGACTACCGACATAATAACACTTGCGGCAGAGCGAATTGGCAAAATTTGAAGATTTTTAATGCTGTACATTGTTGTTAACGTTTCTACATTCCTAATGAGTTATAAAGCTATGATTTATCAGAATAATTTGTAATAATTTCTCAGATTACGGCACGGCTGAAGTTTGGATCACAATACCAGGCCCAATCCGTTGGCTGGGTATTGGCTCCCACGGAACATCTGAAAATGCAAAATAACCTTTACATTGCTGAGTCTCTAAAAGATACGGCAGGTACAAGTCATTTCAGTGAATTTTAGCTCCCAGCGGATGTCCAAGCTCCTGTTGCATTCCGAGCTCAAGTTAAGTTATCACGAACTTCCAAAAATACACCATTAAAAATGTTTGACAAAATTTACCAACCAATGTGACCACCTAATAGGTCCGTTTATACCACCAAATCTACTCAAAGTCTTGTTATCATAATAATAAGAATAAATTGATGCCAAAAGGCAAGAAGAGAAGAAAGATTAACACATCAATGTAGCATAACGACATTTGAGGCATGGTGCTACCTGTTGATATTCGGGCGGGTCCAATTTCAGGAATTCCTCAACTTAGTTGCACACTAGTTCTGCGTCCTCCCATACTTTGGTTATGAACCAGAACACATTATTGGCTTTAGAATTGAACACAAAAGAAGGTTCCACGCTATGATACCAGAAGTTCTGCTTTAAAGGAATTCGGCACATTCTCCTTAGATCCCTATTAGAAGAAAAAATAAATAAACGAGAAACACTTGTGACTTAGATAGCATGTCTTTGTCAAAATATTTCTCAGAAACTAACCTTTGGGTGCAGAGGCGGTTTGGTCTGAGTTATTGCATTATGCTGAATTTCAGATTTCAGGGACATCTGACAAATAGATTAACAGAGAGAAAAACAGGAAGTTAGAAAAATCTGAATTATGCTCAAGTTCAGATTTCAGGGACATGATAAGTAGATTGAAAGAAAGGAGAGAGAACAACAGAAAGACAGAAACAAACATTACTGCTGCTGAGTCTAGACTCCAGCATCAACATGAGTAGGATGATGCTTAATAATTCTGGAATAGAAGTGAAAATAGGAACATAGAAGAGTTTAACCCTACCTTACTAAATAATTCAATTGGTGGATTGTAAGATAACCTATTTTCATCAGGCAGCTTGAGTTCCTGAGGGAAGTAGAAGCTAGAGTTATTATTTTTATTTTCTACAGAAACAGAAAGGATATATGCCTATGCATCAGATTACCACAGGAACCCTGGCTTCCCGATCAACATTCTTGCAAGTCCCAACATCTTTTTTTCTAGAAACAGTCTGCATCAAAACAGTAAGTTTTCATGGCAATCATTATAAACCAACTCAATTACAAGCCTCACACATGTTGATACTTGATAGTTCACCTTCTTACTGAGAAGGCGATCTTTGACATTTTGAAATGTGTTGCTCTTTTTCAGCTTGCTAGCATTTTCAATGTTTAACCTGCAAAACAGAAAATGCACAAGCCAGAAGTCAACACCAATAACCATCTTATAATTTCCTCTAGGAAACTTAAATCAAAGGGCATGCTTGGGAAAAACGGGGTGATGCCATGCGCACCCCCATCCAAATTGATAAGAGATTTTAAGTCCTTCACTAACTGAGAAAACAGCATTCAGTTTCTTTCATGGAGAGTAAAAAACAACTTTTAGAGAGTCCAAACTCTTCGAGTCCGTTTGGTAATATTTATGTTTTTTTTTTTTTTATCTTTCTTTTATACTTATAACATTTTTGGTTTTCTATTTTTCATTTTCAATTGTGGTCCCTTTTTTTATTTATTTTTTATAACTTCGAAATAAAATAGCAAACACAATTTGGTAATGCAAATTTGTTTGCAATAATTAACTTTATCTCAATATAATACTTAATGTCATTAAAATATTTTTATAAAATTAATTTAATTTAATATATTCTATATTAATTATTTATTTATTTATTTTCATAAGTTTAATTTAATTAATTATATCGTATAAAATAATTATTTTTAAAAACAATTAATTTTAACAAAGCATATTAATAAAGAACATAATGTAATATTAAATTATTAGTTAACTTATTAAAAAATAATTTAATCTGAAAATATTTTAATATGTATTTATTATTTATTAAAAATAATTTTAATTTAATAAAATAAATCTTTTAAATAATTATTATTTTAATTGCAACTATTTTATTTTTAATAAAATAAATCATTTTAATCGTAAATTATTTCAATAAAATAAGTCATTATAATATATTATTTTTTGTAAAAAAATTAATTTAATATAAAATTTGAATAAAATAATTTATTTTAATATGAAGTAAAACAAATTAACAAAGTGTTTTGTTTAGGGTCTAAAATTGATATTTATGAAAAAAAAGGGAAGTGAAAACATAATTTTCTTGTTTACATTTTGAGCCTAAATTTTCAAACAAGTTTAAATTTTTTTGGCTATAAAAAAATAAAAACAGATCTACCAAATACATTTTTATTGTTAGTTTTAAAAAATTTATAATTGTAAACAAAAAATGATAAAAACATTACAAAAGAGGCCTTACCTTTCAGCGTCTGTTGTCCCATTTTCAGCGAGAGATTCAGAATCCTGCACTTCCAGTGTGTTCAACTAAAGAATTATAAGCTTCTTACCAGATAACAAGCAGTACAAGGAACAACAGTTTTCAAACGATTGCATATTTAGAAAAGACCTAATGAACGGGGACCAAGTATATTATTAGAGGCATTAGAACGTTCAATAACTTACATTTGTAGAAGAGTGTTGCATATCCCTCTCTGATGTCTTCAAGTGGAACACCTAAAAAGCAGTAAGTAGAGGAGAAAACTTGAGTATCAGAATTGTGCAAAGAACTTATTTCTCTCAACGAGTCTTCTAAACAAGCTCATGATATTAGCAAAATGGAGCAAATAAACAAGCGTTGACTATTTATTTGAAATACTGGATATTGTGGTCTGCTTCTTTGAAGGTGCAGTGAAGGAGCATTGAGAATCTGTCAAACAAAGAACGTATCCCAGTCATAAAAATAAATTGGCAACTTCATAAAAAGATAGCAGTTTCATGCGCTTTAAAAGATTCATTTTTAACTGGAACTACTGACTTTTTTGTTCAATGGCCTTGCTTTAAAGGTACAGGCCTTTGGTTTTCCATGCTCGCCCAACTCAGAATTATTCCTGGACCTGAAATTAACATACAAGTTTCATGCAGTAGTTAGAAAAGTCTGCTAATTCTATCCTAATACACGTGATATAAGGTAGCAACATTATCTGACAAGAAGTGAGTGTACCTGTGTTTTTGTGCTCTATGTGCTGTTTCCAGATTGGGCTCCCTTGGAATAGTGACTTTCAATCTGGAATTCACTGTGAGAGCATCAAATCGTCGAACCTGTTTTTTTATTCTCAAAACAGAAGAGGCAGGAGGAGAGAAACAGGAAGAAAAATAACCATAAATAATTTAAAATATCCTTGAAATGCAAAAAGACCTAAACAGTTTTCAAGTGCATCAACTGAAATATGAGTAAATGTCAGTCTAAGGACTACTTCATGCTTGTGAGGTAGATAGCTTACATTAGATATCTTGTGTAACAAAAGATTTTGGTGCTTCAAATGAGCAACCTGGTTCATGGCATAAAGACATCATTAGTTCGTACGAAATGATTACAGTAGATACAACATTCAGCATAGCTTGATGGATAAAAATATTAAATAGCAGTCCATCATACCAGCTCATGTATCAGTACAAAATGAAATGACAAACATAAGAAGACATAATTCAGTTCAAAACATTATTCCATCCCCAAGATAAGGAGAGGAAGAGGCTAAACAATTCCACCTGGTTTCGTGATCATCAAGATTCAAAATGAACATGAGAAAGCAGAAGATAAAGAGACCCTTTGGCTGCAATAAAAAGTCTCACCATACCTTGTTTATTCATGTTGCAACTAAAAACTGAACAAATTCCTACTCAAATGTTCTTCTTGTTATTTATTTAATTTGACTTTAAACAGATATTCATTAGAACTAAACCTTAAATAAACTTAAACTAGTCGACATTGTTAATAACAGTTTGTTATAGTTTTCAAGTCGACACTGGTTTAGGGGTGGAAATGGGCAAATTAGGGCCCACACTTGATAATACCAACAATGGTAAAAATGGCAGCTCAGTGCACCACTTGTGCAGGGTTTGGAGAGGGACAATATATGTAGTCTTACTCTTGGTGACTGAAGAGAAGATTTCGGAACACTGCAAACATCCCTAAACTTGGATTAAGATGAAAATCAAAAGTACTAGAAGCTTTTCATTAAAAATATTGTTTCACATTTTAAAACTAGAAGGTACAGTTGCTTTAGTGGCTTAGGGTGCCTCATGAATTCAAGATTAGAAGTTCAAATGTTTTGAATAGATCTTTTACAAGATCAGTAATGCATATTTTTTATGCTATAAAAAGAACTAAATAATGTAAAACATAATGCATAATATAGATGTGTTCCATATATGTAAAATTTTCAGGCCAGGCTTCAAGAACTCTGAAGCCCCACCACAATTACAACCGGGGTCAAAAAATTTGCCCAATCCAACCCTGTAATCATGTGCAGGTTGTGGAAGGCAAGCAAGTTGATGCCACCCCTATTCTAGCTTCCAAAGAGTAAACAACCCTATAATCATATGCAGGTTGCAGCAGGCAAGCAAGTTGATGCCAACCCTATCCTAGCTTCCAAAGTGTAAAATTTGCACACACAATTTTCAAATCTAATTAATACCATGGTACCATAACCATTTGATATACTCAAGTCATTGCAAATAAATATATTGACAAAGATAGTGGTTTCCAAATGAACTTTACATTCACAATGCACAAGTCAAAGAGTCAAGCCCACCCAAATATGCATGTAGCTTCAAAATGCAACAAAAGTGAGTACTTCCACTACACCTTACACAAATAACCGTTCTCTAGTCTTTGCCTTTTGGTAGCATTGCTGTCAACCCCAAAAGCGTTCCTCGAATTTCTCTCATCTGTTTTAGTTAATAGCTTCTGAGGCCTGGCATTTAAGAATGGAAAAATGAATTGAAGAAGAACAGATACAAGAAATCAGAAGCAAATACATTGGAACAAATTAAAAAGACCACAATTATTGATGGGTTTCTGATTTCCAACTATCATTACTTACAAATAAATAACAATGGGAATCAAAAGCCATCTATAGAGCTTGCAAAAGTTAAATTTCGTGAACACGAGTTAGACTGTTTTTATTCAATCAAACTTTACAAAAGAAAAAACAACTGAGACCTTCCCAATAGTCGGCTGGAATGGGCTTCTCTTGCTGGGTTTAGCTTGGCTAAATGACTTGCTGTGGGTTTCATTAGAGTTGAACTCGTTATTTTGGATGATTGAGCCACAGACTTTGTTTTCATTTTTGAAATACCCTGACCCACATTGTTAGGAAATTGTGGTCCTGAAGAAGTATAAATTAGTGATTAATTGATAGAGGTCAGAGATTAGAGGGGGAAAACTTTAATGTACAAAAATAACAGAAAAGAAAAGGCTTGGATTAAAATGATTTTTCTTTCAGTCACAAAAGATCATGATTGCAGTATACAAAGCAGATATGGCAAACACATTGAAAAATTAATGTGGACAAAATAAATAAATAAATCGATCAAAAGAGATTCTGCAATCTGATTGATGTCATAGAATAAATGCTGCCGCAAGTAGGTACTAAAGAATTGTACACAGAACAATTAATTCTACTATAATAAAGTTAGCTATATATCATGCACGCATGCGTCATAAAGAAAATTACAATATGCTCCCGACTTATCTTCAACTTTAGCCAAATGTCTTTTAATGAGTATATCAAAACACCATAGCATCCATCTGTCGGCTACCTCATTATCTATGACATCTAACCAAAAAAATAGCAGGATTTTGGGCTCTAAATTTGGATAGAGGGAAGAAGATAATTCTATGCCTCAACAGGCATTGACTTTAGTGGCAATGAGTCCTTCTTATATGTTGGGTACCGTCTAATCTATACAAAAACCATACCTTGCAACCATTATGTATTAAAGTTGATCATTTTGTTGGATTTAATTTTGGCACAAGTAAGCCTCACAATTCAAAATTCAACCCCATGAACCATAAGAACCAGCCATTTTCTAAGTGGCGATGGATAATTTCTCAACTACACAAAGGCTTCCAAAATTATGGAAGGGAATTTCATTTTGCTTAATCTGAAGGAAGTAATTCCACTAAAATTACATTTTTTGAAACACCACTAAACTTACATACTAGAAATGAAATTTGAATATTTCAGGTCAAGTATCATAAAGATAATGTGTGCTAGTGTAATTCATGGCTTCCTGTTGCACACCTAGATAAAGCCAAACAGCCTGAAACTAAGAATGGTTAAGGCCAATTAGACACATGAACGCCATGAATTACTATAGCCAAGTTTAACATAGATGCAAAATAATGAAAAAGGCATTTTTTTTTAAATATGGAGGCGTATTTGCTCGTCATTTTTCAATAAGAACTAATCAATAGGATGGATTCTTGCTCAATGTGCACCACATAAGAAGTATATTCATTTTTCCTGAAGCAAAGTCTAAAATTGGCACTATATATCTGCCCTACCTGTCAAGTTGTTCAATAAATGATGTGCATGCATACTACCAGATCCTAACCCGCTTA
>JAVXUM010000040.1:3472086-3487159 GCA_035590655.1 Pouteria glomerata
ATTTACCAAAGGTACTAACCACACCGGAAATTATAATACACGCAGAGATATGGAAGCAGAACAGGGATTATATATCAAAAATTACTACCAGATCCTAACCAGCTTATGTTCACAAGTGTACTATGTCAGCAAGACCTTGGATAACCAAAGTAATTTGGGTGGCTTTTGGGCATGTGATGGTTTGACTTGCTTGCTGTCAGCATTCCTTAGGGAACAACAGACAAAAATTAGTCTCATCCTACCACTCTGCAGAGACTCAAATCTCAAGCCAAACCATCGGAAGGCTTGTGCACTTCAAATGACCCTCGATATAATAAACACCGTTTACAAGTAGATCACAAAATTATAACTATAGGCCTATGATTCAGATAAAAACTAATAGTAAGAAAAAATACATTGAAGTTTTCACAAAAAGGAAAATTGTTTCAGATGATGCCATAAAAATTTATCCAGGAAACTTTCTTTTCAAAAAGAAAGTTATAATACCATTCTATTTATAATATGATTCCATTCTCTAAAAGAAGTGCATTTATATGAAATATAAACCAATCATTGAATTTCATTTCTACTTTGGCAACAAACCACGAACACGTAGTTCCCAAGCATAATATCATCTACAGTAAAAACAAAACCTCAACGGAACCTAAATTCAATCGCATTGTACTGCCAAGAAAACAATAATTATCATTAATGGAAGGGAAAAAAACTCCTACCTTTTTCGTTGTTGTCTAATACGAAAACTTCAGGGTCCATGTCACAGTTCAAGTTGTTGCCACCGCAAATCATGCTTCCACCATCATTTGACTTGAAAGAGGCATTTGCATTGTCCACAGCAATGTCTTCTCTCCATTTCAACTTTATTATAAACGCTAAATGTTCAAAATTAAGAGGGAAAAAATAGTGAGAAAACAATATATACAGCCATAAGCTAGTAACAAAAGTAAAATACAAGTATACAGTATTTTCATTTGTTAGTTTCTAACAACTGAAACAAAGATAAGCGAAGAAGAATATATTAACTGGCAAAGTGCAATGCACACAATAAGGAAGCAAGGGTGGTTTCCACCGAACACGAGCGGATGGAAGACATCTTCACAATTAAAAAAAAATGTATGTATAAAAATAGAGAAGAAGTTAATAGCGTGTAAATGTATATGGAACTCTGTCATATGATGCCTTGGTCAGTTGATGAAATACAAATTAAGTCGTAATAATCGTTGTCCTGTTTTCCGAAATCTGTCCAAATCGGCCTTGGTGGCACCGAATAACTTTTTAAGTGTCAAATTATCAATCCAATGTTAGGAAATCATAAAAATCATAATCCTTTAAGTTCAGGAAATTTATATCTACTTGCAAATCTACAAGCACTCCAAAAACCGCATAAACCTTCAAACGAACACGTACCAGATATAAACAGAAATAAAATCAGACAATAAACAAAACTAACCGAACGAATTTCATATATGAGCCATCAAAGCATCAAACACAGAATTGAGTGTAATACATGCGAAAATATTTGGAAGCGCATTGATCGGATGAAATACTTACGGGAAGGCGGATAACTTCCGGCTGATTCGAACCAGCGTTCGGCTTCTTCGGCCTCGGAAGACGACTCCGGCCTGGCGAAATCGAAGAACCGAGCAGCATCGAACCCGTAATCAATATCAAACTCTGAGACCTCTAAATGATGTACCACCACGTCCTCCATTTCTTCGTCCATTTCTCCATACATTGCCGGTTGGCGGACAAAGAGACCGAAGGACTACCAATGGCGTCTCAGCTTCCTCTCTATCCTCCAAAGTTGTGTATCTAAGTTCAGGGGTTCCGATGGCGAAACCCTAATTCGTTACGAAATGGGAGAATCAGAGTCGTCGCTGTGAACGGCGAAATTTTCGTGTTTGCAGAGACGACATTTAAGAAACAGCCTTGCCATATCTGTCTCTATCTATATATACATAGCGCCTAGGCTTGGCAGCGCATAAATTTTGAAAAAAAGGTGGGTCCCTTCTTCGCAACTGCTCGAATAGTTCTCCTCGCCTCGTTGGTTCTTGTATCGTGATGACGGCCACATCCCCACTTTTTTTTTTTTTAAATATTTTGCATTTTTCAATTTGAATTTGTTAAGTTTTTCCGCAAAATAACAAGTGAGTTGAGTAGTAAATTGTTGAACTTTTGCTTTAAATTTCATTAATTTTTTTTTTTTTTTTTATAACTCAAGATGTTCGGATTCGTTGGACATTGAATCTTTTGAGTTAACCAATTCTTTAGTATTTTTTTTTAATTGATTAAAATTTCTAATAATTTTTTTTATAAATATTTAAATTTATTAAAAGAGTTTCAAGTTGTATTTAATTTGATTTACTTTAATTCCGTAACAAATTAACCATAAGTTAGTTTTCAACAAGTCAACCATCATGTTAAACCATTTTAGGAGGATATTTATCATGTTTGATGCAGTTTTTTATTTAAATTTTATGTATTTTTAGCTTTCTTGGGAAATCTAATTTATATTTATTATATTTTTAATTCTTTATCTAAAAGTTAAATGGCTCGCGCCTTATAATAATCAAAGTAATGAGCTTGAAAATAATTCACAGTGTTACAAAAATTAAAGTGGTACGTTGAAAGTACTTCGCAATGTTACAAAATTTGAACCCTCACTTTACATTACAGAGACATCCCTCCACAGCCTATGTGTCATTTGAGGTGGCCCTCTGGGCAAAATTTTAAATCCCACTTGAGTACTTTTTTTTTATTTTTTATTTTTTGCAATTTGTAATGATTTTTAACACAATTCTAAAAATATTCCCTAGCTATTTCTTGAAAATAATAAAATCAACTCATATCGACTTCGTTTGGCTACCTCTTAAAAAAATGAGAATTCTTTTTTACCTTTTTTTTTTTAATATTAACTATAATGTGATAATTTAACTTTTTAATTTTTACAAACAAATTAAAAATCTCAAACATACTAATTCTACAATGCATTTTTTCTTTCAGTTAAAAAGTAGGGGCAAAAAACTAGACTTTTGATAGGGATGTAAAAAATAGCCGTATCCGATAGATACCCATTTCACCCGTTCTGTTTAGAGAGGATATGAAAATACTAGTAACGAATACAGACACGGGTATGAAAATTTTAACATTTTTTCAAATGGGTATAAGGACAGAGACAAGTATAATAGTCTTCACCCTATCTTTGTTTAAATATTTATTTATTAATATAGATTTTTAATATTTATTTAATATATATAATATATTTTTATTTAATATACATAAATATTTATAATTTATAATTTTATTATATTTAGTAGGTAAACAAAGATGAGGAACTCATTATCTAATAGGGATAGGTATACAAAAAATTTTTATCCACAAAACGGGAATAGGAAGGAGATGGGAAAAGATATTGTTAAACAGAGATAGGGACGAGAAAAACCAGACACACTGTTGACATCTCTACCTTTTGACATTCAAAAGAATTAAAATACTTCAATTCTAAAATTGTCAAATTTATTCACTTAGGCAATATTTAATTAGAGGGTTTGAATTTAGGAGACTTAAAGTGCATTTGGGACACTTAAAATCTCTAAAAATTAATAAATTCTTTGACACATTGTGCATTCCTTATATTTCGTAAAATTTTTATAATTTATCTATATTTATATGTCCCAACAATTTTTACAAACTTCAACAAATTTTTTAAAATCTCTAATAATAATTCTACAAACCCTAATAACTTTTTTGTAAATCTTAAAATTTTTCAATAATTTTTTAAAAATTTGACTAAAATCTGTTAAAACGAATCTTTAAATTTCATTGGAACTGTTTCTCTCTTTAATATTCTAACGTATAAATAAAAAATTCAACAATTTTCAAAAAAAAATTTTCAAAAATTCATCATAACGAACATTTGTATTCGATCAAAATTTTGTGATTTGTAATTTATATTTTAAATGTTAAAAGGTTTCTTAAATTATATTTTTTTACTAACTTTTGAAACTTCAAACATCCATTATGGGAATGTTGGGGTGTATCTCAAATTTTGAAAAATTTTTAAAATCTCTAAAACTTATCTCACTGCACGCCTTACGGATCAACAATTTATCTTATTTTATCTCATTTTTCATCATACCAAACACCTTATATGTATAGAAAGAGATAGTAAAATCCAATTTGAATTTCTAGTTCCTTTCTTACGGGCTACTTAATTTCTACATTCTCCAATGAGATATCATTGGTAATTAGACAAAAGCTACTCAAATTCATATAGATAAAGTTTACTTGCAAAACTAAGTTACCATTGAAAAATGAGAAGCGGTGGAAAGGGCGTTATAGACTATGGGAAATTCAGCTTCACAATCAAGTAATACAACTCAATTTATTATCAAATTTTTGAGAGTAATGTACAGAAAATGTGAGCTTAATTCTTATGGGGAAGAAAACTTCTCCGCCGTCAGATTATATTCAAATTAAAGGTCAAGACAAGATTTGTTACAATAATTTACATCACTAACTAATTAATCATCAAAATGACACCTCATATGAGACTCAATAGGATTAATTCATAGCAATACTACCTTCTTTAAAATCTATTGTCGTTAAAGAAGAACCAAATTATATTCAAATTAAATGTCAGGATAAGATCTATTACGATAATCTACATTACTAACTAACTAATAATCAAAATGACACCGCAAATCAGACTGTTAAAGGAGAACCAAATTATATTCAAATTAAAGGTCAAGATAAGATCTATTACGATAATCTACATTACTAACTAATTAATCATTAAAATAACACCCCAGATCAGACTTAATAGGATCAGTTCATAGCAATACCCTATTTCTTTAAAATTTATTGTCCTCAAAGGAGAACCAGGTATACAGTAAAAATCAACAGCTGGCATAGGCCAACGTTGCAGTGGTATTTTGAAGATTTTCACCCTTCATTGATGTGATGTTTACGAATGGTGGATAAAAAAATAGTTGGTTTAGATGGAATATTAAGAAAGAGTAATAAATAGTATTTGATTAAGATAATTTTTTAAAAAAGGTGTATAAGGATAAATGTATGATATAAAAAATTGTTAAATGACTATTTTACCTTTGTGTTATCCTAAACAGACCAATTTCATCCTTGGTAAAGGGAGTAAAATGGATCAATTTCATCATTAGTAAGGTGTATTATTTTTAGAGACCTTAAACTTTCTTCAAAAATAGTACACTTTCTCCCACAAAAAATTTTATTAGACAAAAAATTTCAAGAAAAACTTTTTACTTCAAAATTATGCAAAAAAATATCACTTTAAAAAATAATAATAAGGGGATAACTTTTGCCCCCCTCCTTCTACATCTAATCGGGGCCTAAATGCATTGAGATCGTGATCGAAACTGATGATGGCTTCATTGGTGGTCATGGTCTCTTAGTTAGGGGGCTGATATTTTGTGATTTTGCTTATCTTCTCGTAATTGAACAAGGGCTTAGTTGCGTCTTTTTCAGAGGAAAATGAGTTCTCCTTGATCTCAGGCGAACCATTAGAGATCTTTTCTCCATCAAGCACGATGGATGAGCTCCCAGTTGCTTCCACTGGAACAGTGCTCTTACCAAATCCTTATGTCGGTGAACTATTCTTCAACCCAACCTGTTGCAGACTCAGTCCTGTTATCCACGACCTCATCTCCACAAACAATTTTTCGTAACCCTCTTCAACCTCTCGGCGAAACTTCTCTTGCCATGCTTCGATTCCCTCACCATCCCCCTAATTAAGGTCTTAAGTTTCTTTATCTCTCGAGATCTTATCCCTTTAGCCATTTGCCAGAATCGAAAGCTTTGATATCTTTGTTATAGACTATCCAAAATTCAATTTCACAATGAAACAATTCAATTTATTATCAAATTTTTTAGAGTGATATATAAAAAATGTGAATTCGGCTCGAAGAAAAAGATCTTTCTACTGTCAAATTATATTCAAATCAAATGTCAGGACTACATCTGTCATAATGGGTGTATAAAATAAAAAATTAATGTTTTAAATTTTATGTAATGAATATAAAATTATATAAAATTTAACCGTTAGTGTCTTATTTTTTGTATTGTAAATAAAAAAATAATATTTTATAATTTTATAATTCGTATTTGTAGAAATTTATAAAAATTTATTTTATTTTATTAAATTCAATAATTCATATCACTAACTATTCATCAAATTAACACCGTGGATCAGGATCAGTCCATAGTAGAGGGCCGAAAAAAAAAAAAAAAAAGACTAGGAAAGTACCTTGTAAACAAACTTTAAACTAGAGAAAAAGTTAAAGAGTTAAAAATATTCCGTTATATTTAAACAAATTTCATCCAACGTCCCAAATCAAAACAATCGACCCGAAAGCGGGTAAAGTCCATGGTCCTTAATCTCTCACCACAAATTTCATAAGCAAAGGTTTACAGAGATTCGCCCCTTCGGGGGTGGCGCGGTGGGCGTCGGGCAGGCCTTAAGGGCCCAGGCCACTTGCGGTCCTGGGTTCGAGTTTCCCCTTGGGGGACGGGGTTATCGCGTTTGCGGGTGCCTATTGGCTCCCACTGTGCCGAGCCGGTCAGCCATAGGCTGATTTACTCTTCAGGTCTCTTTGCCGGCTAGGGGCCTGAAGCGTGCTTCGCCCTGTGCGCACCCCTGTGGGGTAGTGGCTGCGGACTTCCACGTACCCGAAGGTTTACAGAGATTCATTTTGTGGGTTCAAAATAATCCCTCCTGTGCGATAACGTACTCGGCTGAGAATTCAAATTGAACTCGCCCCGCGGACGTAGCACAGTTAGTACTCGGATAGCAAATTTGTACTGAAGGGTAAGAGTTTGAGTCAGCACTGCTGCAATGTGGGAGTGACATTCCCTAAAACATGGAATGAATTTTTTGTGACATCTGATATGCCTTTCTATTTAGGAGGTTACTGTATATCGTAATTTATCTCCTTCATCATACCTATGAAGCCATCGCTTTTTACACCGAGAATTCAAATTGAACTTCATGAATTATCTTCTCACTGTACGGAACAGTGGTCAACATTGATTTATGAATTTCCAAATTATTGTACAGAAGAATAACCGGCATAATTTGACCTTTTCTCGGCCAAGCATCTCTTTAGCTGGTTGAGGAATTTGCGCATCTGGCGGGGCAGAAGGCAAGTGGAGTCCCCCGAGATTACCAACATTTGAAATTATTTTGTCCGTATTCGTTTTGTTTTCTAGCACATTCCAGTTCAAGTACTTTGTTCAGTTCTTCTTCGTCTTCGACTAAATTTAGCGACGAAAAAAGAAAAAGAGAGGTCACCTCACACACGCTCCTCCAGCTCTTAAATAGAAATTCAAACCAGGGAAAGGTCAAAAACTCGTTTTCGGCACTTTGTTTTTACCCCTTGTTGTCTGTATTTAAAAGCAAAATTTTTAAAAATATTACTGTTTTCCTTTCATAATATTGCTTTTAAAATTAGAAAAAAACTTCTTTTATACCCGCTCCATACCCGTGAGAGATTGTAAGTGATAAATTAGATAAAAATCGAACACTGCCATCCATTTCTGGTGAGTTAAAAGATTACACATTTAGGTCGCGTTTGGCGGTTAAAAAAAAAAAACTACCAAAAGTTTATAATGTTATAATAATTTATTGTTTGATGAAATAATAATTTTTGTTACTTTTTTACTTACTATGGTAATTTGATGTGATAGTAGGTCTCATTTTTTTATACTTTTCTACTCTGCTATAATAAAAATTTTTATCAAACACATAAAAAATATCGTTTTTTTTTATTCTACTACAGTAACAATTTTACTAAACACTTAAAAGTTATTAAAAATTACTAAAAAATATAATTTTATTTATCAAACATACAAAAAATTACTATCAACAATTTTTAATAAAAAACTATCAAAAGTTATTTAAATTTTTTTTTTAATAAGTAAAATTATCCAAAGTTGCAACTGCCAAACGCCCCTTTATAGTAATAAAAAGTGATAAAAATTATGAGTTTATAATTTAAATAATAAAATAAAAAATAATTTTTAAAAATTTTTAATATTTTCACAGATTTTCAGAATCCTAAATGAAACATTTAAACAATGAACAAGTAGGATTGTTAATTGAATAGACTTGGTGGGGAGGGGGGGGGGACCTTTTATTTTATTTTATTTTTCATTCTAGCACTGTCTATTGACACTTTTACTTATTGTTGGCTCATCTTCGTCACTGCTTGAATGAAAATTATTTCGGGGTATTTAATTTATTAAAATTAATCAAAATTTATTAATTTTTATCAATTTTTTATATTTTTTAATCAATTTTTTTCATATATCATTTTTATATTAAATATTTATATTTTTGTTATAATTTTTACTAATTAAACACCCCTCTATACCTGTCACTATCTTTAAAAATAAATATTTTAAATTAAATAATTATTAATATAAATATAATTAAATATCGAGAATTATATAAAATTTGCATTCTTGCTTCCTTCCGTTCTCACTAAAAAAATTTCTGTACTTATTCTAGATAGAGTCTAGTAAATGAGTATCCGTCGAGAATTAAAATTTTTGAGATTTCTACTACTCTTCTATGCACAGCTCGGATGTGTACATAAGAAAAAACTCTTCATAAATATTCCGCCTTAAATATGCAAAACAAGGGTTTATTTAGAGTGATAAAAAGTAAGATAAATAAGATAAAGTAAAATACGTTATGAATTCGTAATTCGTGTAATGAGATAAAAAGTGAATAATTTTAAAACTTTTTAAAATTTTTTATCGTTTTTCAGAATTTTTGTTACTCTAAATAGAGCCTAAATTAATAAATGACAATAATAAAAAATTTAGAAGATATAAGATTAGTTCTCGCAAAAATTCATTACATTAGTTTTTAAAAAAATCCAAAGGTCCAAGATAATTTCATATCAAATTATTATCAAATCACATCTTTTATCCTATTTATCAAATATCAAAAAATTAAGATATTAACATGAAAAGTAAACAAGTTTTCCTACTTTTAAATTTTTCTAACAAATTTCTGCACGTTACGCATAAATAGTAAATTCATTAATGTCGGCGCTAACTAAAATATATTTATACTAAATGTTATAACTTATAACTAATTTAATTCCTTGCACTATAAATAAAATTTTTTTTATTGATTTTTATAAAAATATTGAATATTAGTAATATTTTATGTACTTTTTAATTATTATAAATAATATCAAGAAACATATGTTAATCAAAATCTAAAAATAAAAGAAGTCATTGTAATTTTTCAAGAGGATGTGATTTGACTTTACAAAAAAATCTCAATAGAGATTAGTATAGTATTAAAAATTAATCTTACATTATATCAAATTTCATACATTATTTTACAATATCACTTATTCCTCAAAATAAACTTGTATATTAGTAAAGAAGTCTTTATTTGTATTCTCTTAAATGTCTCTTGCACTCCACCCTTTTCATTTGCTTATTTTTATGTTTAAATCTCATTTAAATTATCAAAATACCATTTAAATCATTAACTATACATATTATTTTTACAAAATTATAAAAAATCTAAAAATAAAACTTATTAATATATTTTAAAATTTTATAATAGAAAATAATTTAAAAAAAATAAGATTTGACAACCAATCAAAATTTTTTTTTAATTTTTATTAAAGTAAAGTAACTCATATGTCAAAAGTTAATTTTTTAAAAATATTCAAGTTACAAATTTCTATAAATTTATAAAAAATTTAGAAAATATTTTAATAAATAATGAATACTATTAAAAATAATTTAAAATTACTAAAACAAATTATCTTGGTTATAATTAATTTCAGAAATTTCACTTACGTCATAATCCTTATATCATATTATTTTAATAATTCATATGCCGTAATCCTTATATTAAGATAATGTTCATCTTTATTTTTATTTTTCTTTGATAAATTTAGTATTTATAAAATATTTTAATTTTTATCATAAGAATGTAATTCAAATGTTCTAAGTAAAATTTAAAAAAAAAACTTAAATTTAATTATTTGTCATATCTTTCGTGACATTCGTCTATATTTAGGTAGACTCACGCACAATCTAAATTATAAAATTATGATAAAAATTATACTTACAGCATATGAATTTCTTTCCTATGATAAAAATTAAAATACTTGTCAGCAAAATAATTAAAATTAAAAATGTTTTGGTAACTTATCTTCTTTCTATGTATATTTTAATTTATTTTTCTATCATATTAATATACTAGTATTTACTCGTGCCAAAGGCACAGGAATAAAAAATTAGTAGTAACCGTTGATTTGATTTGTATATAATAATAATCGTTGATCGAATACATAAATATTAAATCAATGACCTAATTTGTTATATAAAAAATATTAAAAATACTTATACAAGAATGCAAATGAAAAATCCTTATTAGTTATGGTACGGGCATAGAATTACGAGTTTAGGAGGAAACAAAGGCCACCACGAGCTACACAGGAAGAAGCAGAATCGTCCGGAGCCCAATTCATAGAATTGGGTTGACACCCATTTCGTTTTTTATGGCGCCCAAGTAACGTTGCCATCAAACTAATATTGGTAGCGGCCTGCATAATCCAACCAGAATTGAATAACTAAATTCGGATCTGTTAATTTGATTTTTTTTTTTTTTTAGTATTACACTTTTTTTAAACTCAAATTACATTTTAATTCGGTTATTATTTTGCAAAATCAAAATAATAAAAATAAATAAAATATTTATAATTTAAAAAAATTCATAAATAATTGAACCGACAATCAAATAATCACCCCAAAAATATTGGTATGAATGAACAAATATTTACACTATGTTTAAAAATATTTTCACTTAAAATTAATTTGATTATAAAGTAAAAAATTGATTTGATTTGATAAATATAATTTTGTATTTGGGACACATGTTTAAATTTAAAAATTACATTGAATTAATTTAAGATAAATGTCAAATTTAACTATGTTAGTAGAAAAAAATTAAATAAACCAAAAATCTACGGCCACCATGTGAAAAACTCTTCACCCGTCTGACAGTTTGTATGACAGTGAGCCTCGTGTGAAAAAAAAAGAAAATTGTAATCTAATGCGAATTTTTTCGAGCGGTGACCGTAACTCAATTTTTAAATAAATGTGATATATAAAAGTAAATTTGTTTATTAATTTAAATAATTTAAAAAAATAATAAATTTTTATTATATTTTATTATTTTAAATTGAATATCAAACAAAGTGTAACACAAAGCATACAATAAAAGTTGTAACTACTTTCAGTAATTATAATTGATTTATCACTTCTCAACACTCTCGTATTATATTTCCAATTTTAACCCAAAATTTTTCTTGACCAATTTCTTATTTAAACACCTCATGTACTTTCACTTCAAAGTGGCCAATGTTCGTTGCTTTATTGGGTCATTTTAGAATATATTTTGAATTGGTAAGAAAATAAGGTATTGTTTAGAAATTTAAATTTTAGTTATTTTTTTAAATTATTAATTAAAATTTTTGATGTATTTAATGAAATAGATAGTAATTTTTAATAAATTTTTTATAATTTTTGGATACTTTGTAAAATTTTTAATAATTTTTTGTAATTTTTGAATTAAGTAAGTGATTGTAACTGAGAAAAAAATAATAAAAATTAATATTTTATCTAAAAAAATAATTTTTCATAATTTTCACTCAAAAATAAATTGCCAAATGGTGCCTAAATACAAGCAGACTTGTCTCTAAGTAAAATCTTTTTCATGTGAAGGGTTTACTATTTATTATTTTATATATATATATTTTTTGCAAAATAAAAGCAAAATAAAGTGTAAAGCGAAAGCTAAAGGAAATTCAACTCCCCCTGAGAAGCTAGCGTCAATAAAAAAATGAGGAGGGGCAATTCAGTCATCTCAAGACCGTCAGAGACAGCATCCAATCTTTCCCTCCTCAGCCAAGCAATGCCTCAGAATTCACGAAAATACATAAATAAAAACGAAAAGCAAACCCTCGAAATGCAACCATTCTGTCTCACTTCCGAAGTCGGAGCTACCGAGAAACGCTCCTCGGTGCTGCTGGTGACCGGCCACTCCCCCGAGTCGTCATATTCCGGCGACTCCTATGACCCAAACCGGCTTGCGGCAAAACACGAGCCCGGACACCGAAGAAGATATCCGAAAGAAAGTCTCCGGCGGAGGAACAGGCATGAGACTGGTAGTTCCCTTACAAGGGGTAGTTCAGGGCAGGGGTGGCCTAATTTTGGGGTCACTCATCCCGTGTGCCCTGTTCTACTTCCTCCAATTCTACCTCAAACGACACCGTTCCTCGCCTTCTTCGTCCAACCGTCCGGCGTCGTCTCCTTCGTCGACGAACCTCGCCCAGCTGTCGCGAACGGCGTCCCGGTCCAATTTAACAACGCGTGAATCGATGCGGCGGGTTAACATTTCTGATAGGGCTAGTTCGATTGCGAAGCCAGACGATTCGCCTTATTATATTGGATTGGAAATGGCTTCGAAAGATCCTTACGATGAATTGAAGAATCCGAACGGTGTCATTCAGCTCGGATTATCCGAAAACAGAGTATGTTCTTGGTTTTTTGATTCTCGTGTATGCATTGATTATATGCTTTGCATTGGTTTTTGATTGTTTTTGTGGTTTTTTTGGGTCTGCAGCTATCACTTGATTTGATCGACATGTGGATTTCAAAAAATTTGAATGATTCAATGCTCGGAGGAGGTGGTGGTGGTGGTTTGAGTATTAGTGGAATTGCAACGTACCAACCATCTGATGGATTGTGGGAATTGAAAGTGGTAGGATATCTAAATTATTCGAATTAATTGAATGTCATAATTCCCCAAGTTTGGATTATAGTGGTAACTTATATTTTATGATATAAATGGATAAGAGTGCCTGAAGTTACCTTTTAGACTTTAGGTTTTTAAAGTTAAATCTTGTCCGGTAATTAATGATCGGACCATTCAATTTAAAAATACAATTATCAACTTCACATTGATTATCGGATGAGATTTAACTTTAGGAACTCAAAGTTTAAAAGTAACTTCAGGCCCCCAATCCGATATAAACAGTTTCAGTTTGCATCTTTAGATGTTACTGCAAATTTTACTTCTTAAAATACAAATAGTAAATGCCTTATTTATATGATAGTCCAAGACATTGTTATAAGCTCATCAATAACTCATTTGAATGCAAAGTGCATATACATCTTATTGTTTCTGTTCATAAAAGAACTTAGTTAAGCTGGCAGATTTATTTCAATAGTCAATTATGCAACTGTCAAACTTGCTGCAAGTGCTGCAGAATCCATGTTATGCTTTTTGATAATAAGGAAATAGTTTTAGTAGGAGTTTATTCACATTGACATGATCGAGATGATCAATATTGCCTTTTGGAGTTGCAAGTAGTTTTTGGTGATTCATGCTTGTTTAGGTAGCTCTATTGGGCATGGTTTAAAAAGCCGCTGTAACATAACAGTTTCAGGCCCCTTAGATCCCTTTACACTCTCGTAGATGCTGTTACACCATGTGTTTGCATCATCGCGACCCTTAGCTTTTTTTAAATATAGGAGCATTCCAGGTTTGTCAAGCACAGCAGACCATTCGAAACACTTTTTCACTGATGTTCTGTTTGTGATTCTTCTTGTTTTTGCTGTCCAAAAGCATAAGTTAACAAGTGTGATATACAAATTCATAAACAGTAGAGAATGCAAGCCTCAGAAGTTGTAACCATGTTAACGAGTCAGATGATTATTTGTGTTTGTTTTGATTTTACGAAATTTCTGTCTTTGATTGTCATATATTTGTTCAGGGCAGTACTGGGCAAGTGCTAGTTGTTCTTCCTATTGATTTGTCTCTTTTTGTTACATTTTGCTTTTTTCTTGTTTGACTTCTCTGAAAAGAAAAAGAAAATAATTTAGGCCGGTTACTTGTTATTAATGTTAATCATTGTTTTGATTACATAAATAATTGATTAGGTGATGGAATTGCACTTTTTTAACTACCTTTAGACAAATTTGCAGGCTATGGCAGATTACATGTCTCGGATAATGGGAAATGTGGTATCTATTAATCCATCACGACTAGTATTAACATGTGGTGCAACTCCTGCAATTGAGATACTCTGCTTTTGTTTGGCAGATCAGGGGAATGCGTTTCTTATTCCGACACCATATTACCCTGGGTACATTGCTTTTCCTGATTTTAAAATATTTTCAACAATAATTGATTTTCCATTTTTAAACAAAATTTCATTGTATGAAATGTTTTATGGAATTTAATTGATGGTGCAATCTGCAGGTTTGATAGGGATATGAAGTGGCGAACTGGGGTAGAGCTAATACCTGTTCACTGTCGCAGCTCTGACTACTTTACTTTGAGTATCAAAGCTATTGATCAGGCATTTAGTCAGGCAAAAAAGCGTGGACAAAAAGTTCGTGGGATTCTCATCTCAAACCCTTCTAACCCTGTTGGCAGTATTCTAACTCGGGAGACACTCTATGATCTCTTGGACTTTGCAAGAGAGAAGAACATCCATATCATATCTGATGAAATATTTGCAGGGTCCACCTATGGAAGTAATGACTTTGTAAGCATGGCTGAAATTCTCGAATCAGAAGATGTTGACAAGAACCGGGTTCATATAATATATGGGCTGTCCAAAGACTTTTCTCTTCCGGGCTTTAGAGTTGGGGTTATCTATTCCTTGAATGAAAATGTTTTGACAGCTTCCAAAAAGTTGACTAGATTTTCTTCAATTTCAGCTCCAACCCAACGGTTACTGATTTCGATGCTGTCGGACACAAGATTCATACAGGAATACATTGAGACCAACAGAAAACGAATACAGGCGATATATGATTTATTTGTGGCAGGTTTGAAACAATTAGGGATTGATTGTGCAAAGAGCAGCGGCGGTTTATTTTGTTGGGTCAATATGAGCAGATTAATCCGATCTTACAGTGAGAAAGGGGAGCTTGAGTTGTGGGATAAGCTCTTAAATATAGCTAAGATCAACATAACTCCTGGGTCAGCTTG
>JAVXUM010000040.1:3502158-3516891 GCA_035590655.1 Pouteria glomerata
TTTTTTTTTTTTTTTTTTTTTTTTTAAGAATAAGTATTTACTAGAATGGGTTGGAATATTTATAGGCACATCACTCAAAAATAATAAATTTATAAAAATTTATTTTATTTACAATACTACCACATTTCAATCACATCATTTTTATTTTAATATATGATAAATTATTTTTATTCAATAGTATTTTTTCAGATTTTTTGTTCTTGTTCTTGCCCAGAGGCACCGGGATTTGCTGTGAGTTGCATGAGGAGATCGACAATGGAACTTCAAGACTGATATATTGGAAAAAGAAGCCTTCCTTTACTTTGATGCATTAAATTAACTTTGACCTGCACATATTTAGACATTTGTCACTTAGTGAATGGTTAATTAAGATGGATGCCAAAAACGCAGATCCGATGAGTCAAAACGTTTAGTCAAACAATTCTTTCCTTAGATTGAGAGGGTGATGTTCTTCTTACTAATACATATTCAAGTCAAATAATAAAATTGTTAAAGGAAGGCGTGCTGGATTGCACATTTTGGCATTTTCTTATTTAGGGTTAAACAGCATTCAAGAGTTGCTTTGAATAACCAATATTGGACAAATGCAATTAGGCACACCAAGCCTACATTTGATGCATGACTCATTTATGGAAGTTATTATAATTAGATTCTCTAGCAACTAACTTGGCTGAAGATTGAAAAATTTTATCAAAAATTAGGTTAAATTACATTGTATTCTTATATTTTACATTAAATCTTATATAAATTTTTAATTATAATAGTTTTTTTCCATATGTATATATAGTTAAGTTTCAATTTGACTTTTCTTATGGGTATTTGGTATAGTAAAAAGTAAGATAAAATAAGATAAATTGTGAATTCGTAATATATATAGTGAGATATATTTTTAGAGTTTTTTAACAAAAATTAGTGCACCAAGCACCCCCTTAATAATTATTAAAATGTGATTCGAAATGTTAGACATTCATCATGTAAAATGATCAAATTAATACTCAATCGATAAGTGTAGAAAATTGATTATTATAATCAAAAATAAATGAAATAAAAATTTGCTATAATAAAAAATATAATTTACCCAAGAGTTAAAATGCAAACAATATTACTTGTGAATGAGCATTGACTTTATCAAATTTGCTTCCTACTTCATGATGAATGAAACAACTTGAACTTTTTAATATCGGTCCCAATCCATATACATATACAATCAATAGACTTTTATAGAAGCCTTGAAAATGCTAATGAAACGGTGTTAGAAAAGTTTATTTGAGTGCCAAAGTCGCTGTTGGGATTGAGATCACTTGCGTGGTATATCATTATGGAGGAAAAAAAGTTTTTTCACACAAACTCAACAAATCAAAAGAAGTGTTTTTGAACTTTGGGTTATTCAATTACCACAATTTTATGATTCAAGAGAGTCATGATACCAAAAAAAGACTAGCACAGAGAGAGAGAGAGAGAGAGAGAGAGAGAGAGAGAGAGAGAGAGAGAGAGAACAAACAATGAGCTCCCTGTGCCATGCGGGTCAAAATTCAGCTGAATGGCTGGGCTACAGTGAGCTTCCACGCATGCAACCACAATCCCTTCAGTGTTGAAATCATGAACTAGGGTTTCAATAGTATGAGAACTGGCGTTCGTGATGTATATGCAATTATATATATAATGGTGTGATGCAATCATCCATATAGGTCCGTGTAATGATATATCAGTAGAAGCTAATGTAGCCTCCCCACTTCCGTATCAAATGACAATCAGAAGCATTTTTATATATATATATATATGTATATATGTATAATGGAGAAACTGTTGGAAGTGGTATGATCAAACCTTAATGTATGGCAAACAAGTGTGGGGATTGTCCAGTGGTGATCACATTGCATCCCTTTTAGGTCAGACTAATCCTTTTTTTATGAATGTCTCTCGTCTCATGCTTTAAATTGATGTCCTTGTGTGGAACACAATGATAAAGGTTTGGCCATTTTTGAGGACTCAAAATGCAGTGGTGGCATGGAAGTGGGTAGCATGGTTTGGGAAGAATGATTAAATTCAAAAGTTGGGAGATCTATCCAATACTGCTAGCTAGGTCTTCAACGGCTACATTATACACATTTGTACGTCCTTTCTTAAGAGAGAGAGAGAGAGAGAGAGATAGATTGCTTTCATATCAATGGACTAAAATAATTTTTTGATTTTTTTTTATTAATATAATTAATAAACCTAAAAAATACATTTTTTTAAAACAAAATTTAAATTACAGCAAAAAAAAAAAAAAAAAAAAAAAACATATAACACGAAAAAAAAGTTAAAAGAAAAAGACATTAATTTTGGAGGAGGCCAAAGGAGAGCTTTAAGACCCACTAATAAATTTTATATTACTAAAATATTAATATACATATTATTTTTTTTAATTCATAAATATACTTTGAAAGTTAGAATTTTGTCACTACTGTAGTTACGTGCAATCAAACAAAGAGAGCACATTTCTTGATGCTACCCCAATAAGCCGCCTGCCTACTTCAGAAGAATAAGGACGAAAAAAAAAAAAAATTCATCTGCATGTGAATTGTATTCACTAAGGACATTGACCATGCTCCATTTTTGCTCCTGAGAAAGAAAAAAGACAGAACAAAGGATAAAGAAAAATCAATCCAACTATTGACTTTTATTTATTTATTTTTTTAAATTTGGTGGGTTTAACCTAACACGTACTTGACACCAAGATGAAAACTCAGTTGCAAAACTCAAAGCTAGCTAAGAACCTCCATGAGGTTGAGAACTCTCTCACCGAGTTGACTCACTCCATGAGGTTGAGAACTCTCTCACCGAGTTGACTCAGATGATAACATCATCGATGACCAAAAAAGAATATGGCTTTAGGAGGACCCCATGTGAAGACTTTTGAGAATGCATTTGAAGAAATGAGAGGCCATCTTTTCATGTCAACATGGCACACTCATTTTGCCTTACCCTTCTTCACTTCAACTCTCGCACTTATTTTTCATATATATATATATATATATTGATGGGGACCTTAGTGTGCACTATTGGATCCCACTATAAGTGCTTTCGGAATTAAGACTTCAAAGATGGATTCTGCGGTTTGTCCAAAGAATTTTTGCGGAGGCTGACTAGTTATAATGACTTTAGATTTTTTCTTTTTTAGATTATTTATTTTTTTTTTTTAACTCGTAAACCACACAACTCAGGTAAACTACATTAGACAAGTCCTATACGACGGGCTCACACTAAGGGAGAGGTTCGAACCTTGATAGCGAGTGAAAAATTGCACCCCCAACTATCCAAGCCAGCCCCCATAGCTTTTTAGATTAATTTTATTACAAAATGTCATTTAATTGATATTATACTTATCCATCCGCTAATACATATGGCAGAAAATTGTAAATTTATATTCATTTGAGAATTTGAATTCATACTAAAAATAAATAAATATATATATATATATATTACAATTTGATAAATTAAATAAATTAAAATGAAAAAAAAAAAGGGAGAAAATGGGCATGAGAGCAAAGTGTGTGTATGGGGCTCCAATTCATAATCGCAATGGAAGGAGTCATGCTTCTCTTTCGCAAGACATTCCATAAAGGAATGGTCCCAACCCATAAAAACACCTGGAAACATTTCTTCTAAACACCTCCCTCCCAACCCTTTTTTGCCCTATTCCATTATCAACTCTACGCACGTGTGCCATCATCATTGTACGACCCAATGATTCGGGTGTCACACGCACGTGCGGACAGCCCGGCACACGCGAGCATAGGCCCATTAATATATTTGATCCTAGAGCACGCCCGAGCCCATGTTTCGGTCCAATCCTGACAGATTGGAGATACATTATTCAGCGGTTCTGATCAATTGCAGATTTTCTAAACATCGTGCTTTCAAGGAAAAATTACTGGATGGAATGGTCATTGAAAATTGACTTCTAATGTAATTAAATATACATGAAATGATGTTAGGTTTGACATATATATTTGTAAGTGTAGAGAGAGAGAGAGAGAGAGAGAGAGATAATATGATATTAACCGTCTGATCTCGAATCATGGGGCGGAACCATGGGAATGTCCAGTGGACCAGATTTATCATTTGATTTGTGCTGATACATCATGAAGCAAGACACAGTTACTTTGTAAAAGAGATGGAAATCAGTCCAAACATGGGACCCTTGAGGGAATGTCCCATTATTATTACAAGTTCAAATCAACGAGTGAACCTAAATTGACATTACATTTATCCCGGATTGAACTTATCATCATGACATCCTGTTCTGTAGTCTTGATTCTTTCCAGTGGTAATTAAAAAGGCGAAATTTTGGGTCCCGTCCACTTTAGCTAGGCCGATCCCACAAGCAGTTTAATTACTTAAAATCATAATAACCAAACCAAACCAAACTATGCCTTTTCCCACTGGGTGAGATCAGCTATATGAATTTGACGACGCCAATCATAATAAGTTAACAAATTATAAATTAAAAAATTATTAAAAGTATATAATCCCTTGATTAGCTTCAAGTAAAAGTAAAACTAATATTTTCCAAAATATATTCAAATAAAATTAACAAGTAGAAAGATTTATACCTTCTTTATCATTTTTTTTTCTCTAAAAACACAACTAAGATAAATTTATGGCCCGCCCTATTTTATCAACACACGAGATCATAATGCAACATACCAACACAGATAATATAAAAAGATATTTCATTAGCTGGCAAATCAATTGTGTTCTCGAAGAGAGATCAGGTTTCTGTCAGCTGCTAGATTGACATGCAGGTAAGCTCACACATAATAAATTAGATAAAATTGTCTCCCCCTCATTCTGTAACAAAGAATGGAGATTGCATTAATAAATACAACAATGGACTCACATCCTATTGTAAAAAACATATCGAATCCAGGCAATGGATGAGAGGGAAGGGCATCTTACAACAAATTTGGTTAGATTTGGTCTCATACACTACACAATAATTACATCATTCCATCGAATAAAACAAAATAAAAAGCGAAATCCCGTTTCCCCATCCAATGCACAAAAAAACGAAAAAAACAAAAAAAAACGCAAAACCCGGTTACCCCACCAAAGCCACAAAAAAAAAAAAAAAAAAAAACCAATCTTACAGCAAACGTTGGTTGCGTTTGATCAGATTTTCCGTGTATAGCATGCCGTAGGTCCACCAAGACATGGGTAGTCACTTGTAGCTTGTTCACACTCTGAACAGCCAAACTCATAAAAAGCTTGTGCCTAGGGTTAGGTCATTCAAATTAGACATGATCTGTGCACGGGTTGTTCCAATCTGGTGAGCAATCTCGAGCTGTTCCTCCAATGGGAGCATGTCATAACTGCAGAATCACAGAAACCTTATGAGTTCAACTTGGCATCAAAAACCATCCATTAAAATGCTTAGGAGGAGACAACATAAGCTATTCAATGTTACTGGGATGGTTATGCTTCTGTTTCTATTTGAGTCACTGGATAGTAATAGATATTCGAAAATTGAACAGATCACTTATGTAATTTTTGAATGTATAATGGGGCCAAGATTGTGGAGCAGTCAATATAGTCTGTTTGTATGGCATACATTACAAAGGCTAAAGACGGAGATTCCTTTTCCATTTCTACCATTACTTAGTGATGGCCGTGGTGAAATTCTATAACCCTATATTCTTAACAAGAACTGTCCACAACAGAGTTTCACTTTAGTCAGGATGTTGAAACACAAACTATTTGTTAGCATAATTATGGAGAACTATAAATGGATTGTACCGAGCTTCAATTGGTTCCCTTTAAATTGAAATCACAACACTCACCGGAAAGTGAGTAAATAGTAACACCTTTTTCTTAGGCTATGAAAACAGATAACTGCGGTGTGTGCGATGACAAAATACAATAGGCATACATCTCCCCGGTTTACCTATCTGCTACACAGTTCATTGAGGGTTACAATAAACCAGTGGGGTTCTAGGTTACCAAAATTAATATATACACACAATAGGCAGGTGACTCCATGGCAATGAGTTTTGGTGGTGTGCATAGAGTATGAGTGCTGTGTGTGCATGAATAAGTAAATCAGGGTGTTAATCAACCTGGGAAGCACAGCAGTGAGTTTGCTTGTGTGTGTACTGTGTTGGTGGTTGTGTGCGTGAAATAAGTTTATTGGGATGCTAATCAACCTCGGAAGTCAAACAATATCAGGAAGAACATAACAAAATTACTTACTGGCAAAGTAGCTCACAGTCAACAATGCTGTCAGGGCCAGGCCGATGAGCTTTTCCATTAGCATGGAACTGGCGGAAAGACCTTGGATTTAGTCCAGCAACGTGGGGAACAGCATCAATAAGCTTTTTCTGCAGTGACTGAAGTCTACGAAATGTGAGTTCATCAAGAGGTGCAATACAGCCAATGCTGCCATCAAGGGTGCCAAATAGTAGAGCATATCGATTGGTTTTGTCAGAAATGGGAGTTGCACTGGTTCGATCGGAGGAAGTGGGAAGCATCTGTAATCGCAAGAACTTGGTCACATGGGCACCAACATGAAACTCAGCCCTGGAAAGAAGCTTCTGTCCTTTCCAACTCTCTGACATCTTCGGTGCATAATAGAATATCTGTTTCGTCCACGCAAACGATTCATATGGAAAACAAATTTGTGTTAGTTAAAAAGTGCTTCTCAAATTGCAGCAGAGTCATAGCTTTTGGATATGGCTATCAAGCTCAATCATGACCGTCCGTTGACATTGAATTAGAATTTCATTGGTAATGACCACAATTATGCTACCAGGAAAGTGAATCTTTCCACGTAGAATAGCAATTGGATAGGGAAGGCAACACACACTTATATTAGTCATGAGGTACTGTAGGGCATGTTTGCATATCAACATCCGTAAATTGTTCTCTCTTAACCCATAGATAAATAATGAATGTCACTGTCACCAGAACACACAAGTTGTCCATTTACTAATAAGAAAAATTTATACATCAACTCAATGTAAATTAACTAGTCAATTAAAGGTTTGCATCTACCTTTATCCATTGGTGAAACATTTTTAATGTAACTCTACACGAGACGTAACTAACTTCATCTACTGAGGAATCCTAGAGGTTTATTGCACTTGCCTTCTATTTTTCTCTTTGAAAAAAAAAATGAAACAAAAGAAGAAATCTCATCCCAAATTAACAGTATTAGCAATTCTGCCATCTTATTTTATATGAGAAAATGAGGAAAGAAAAGCATTTCTCCCGTAGCTAAATTTGCAGTTCTGGCTCCATGTTTTTTTACTACAGTTCAAAATGTCTCCAACTGCAAATGTACTAAATTTTTTCTAGTTAACCCCCAGACCAAAATAGTCTATTATAAGATGAAAAGTTTGTTATCACAATATATTTGAAACAGAAGAAGAAATCTCATCCCAAATTAACAGTATTAGCAATTCTGCCATCCTATTCTATATGAGAAATTGAGGAAAGAAAAGCATTTCTCCCATAGCTAAATTTACAGTTCTGGCTCCATGTTTTTTTACTACAGCTCAAAATGTCTCCAACTGCAAAGGTACTAAATTTTTTCTTGTGAATCCCAGACCAAAATAGTCTATTATAACCTGAAAAGTTTGTTATCACAATATATTTGAAACATTGTCACAACATACATGTAGATAAATATTTTGTATTACCTATACATGAAACTGATTACCACATACACAAAAAATGACATTATAAAAGTTTAATGGTGATTTGACAACACTAAAAAATGCCTATTTTAGAAGTTTGTGCAATTTAATTGTCCATCCAAAAACCTCGTAATTTTCATTCTTTTAAGTTCAATTTAAATTATATGAAAAAAATCTCACAAGTTTCAATGTTTCATGCGTGAGACTCTAGAATCATGACATATTTATATATTTTCCAATCGGTAGCATACATATAATACAGGCACATGCATAAATATATGTGGAGGTTTGCCTAGTGCATAGGTATCCTGCTTTCTGTCAGGTCTGATCTAAGGGAGAGGGAGAGGAAATTCCGCTATAATAAGCATGCATAGGATGACATCAACAAAAATTCTTCATTAAATTCTTGACACAGGTCTACGCCTGGATAAATAAAAACACTACATTGAAAAAAAAAGGAAAAGGGGGAAAAGGCACTTCTATTTTGTCTGACAGTGAAATTTTATATTAAAACATATAAACTTATATTTCCTAGAACAAGTTTCAAATACATTCAAAATTTACAACGCAGCACTACTATCAATATTACATGCATGAGAAACTGCCAACAAAAGAGGATGCTAACCTGAACATTTTTTTGCTCATCAGAAACTATGAGGCTGAGTGTACTGCCATCAATTAAAAACTCTGTTGCAAAACAATCAAGCGAGCTGAAGTCCTTAGCTAACAAGTTGAGTTGAGCTCCCTGTTCCTTCCAACTGAGAAAATATATGCTCTTATGAATGTCACCAAGGAGGATAAAATTTTTAACCTGCAGTATAATATGGCATTAAGGAGGAGCATAACTTTTGTACATAACATGTAAACCTCAGTAAACTGTGCACACTGCATAAGCTGTACAAGCTAGAAGGGATGAATCATGGATTATGCAGTAATACTAGTATGACTCGATAACAACAAGGCATGATCACCAGGCCAAATGCACTTGACATGCTAACTTTACATTAACTGTTGATCTTCTGGTTCTTTTTTTAGTCTTTTCCACTAATGTAGCTTCTTCCACCGCTGGTAATCTTTATAAGCAAATGAAAAAATGACCAATCTAACAGGTGTCTATCTAAACTCCACTGCAGAAGGAACTTACTGGAAGAATGTTAGAATGGACACGATACGTACAATGTTTAAGCTCACAACATAAAGCGGCGGAGCATCAAAAAAGGCAACACCATTCAACTCAGAACCAGTCCACTTGTGTAAGATAATCTTGGGACCAGAAGCTATCAACAAATGACCTTGAAGTGAAGCTAAAGCAGATATAGCACCCTTCAACTCCTTTGAGTAGATCTCTGAAACCTGAAAAGGCCAACAATTGATTTAGTGACACGGCACATTACAGAGAATTTGAGGACCAAAGGAAAAGACACCATATGCATCTGATGGTTTGAGTATATTGTGGCAAAAACAAGTAAACCAGGACAAATTACAAAAAATTAGAAATATTCAAAAGGCAACCACCAAAATCTGTGAATTGTCTAGATTTCTTTCAATGGAAAATAAGAGAACACGCCCTCTTCCAGCAACATCCTCCCCCTGCACATAAGCAGTTCCAATGGCCAAAAGTGTTTCGTTTTCTTTTGTTGTTGTATTCTGCAACAACACATGAAAAAGGTAAGAAAAGATATAAAGTCTCATCCAACACAACCACCACTAGGAAAACGGCGACTCCAATATTATAAGACAGTAACAGCTGGAGACAAAGAAAATACACTCACAAATAGTGTGACCACTCGCACAGTCAGTGCATTTTCAGAACCTTGCATAGGAATTGTAGCCCTAGTTTGCCAAGGGCCGCCAGACTTTTCTGGTTCCAGAATCCGGACCTCAAATTCTTCTACACTGTAAGTCCCATCAAAACTCAAGTTGTCCTGCTCAATCTGATGACCAACTTCTTGATCAATCAGAGACGAGAGCACTTGATTCAATGGTTTATGGACCTGCAGAAAATAATAGAAATGTCATTGAAGCCCACAGTGTGCTCTAGCAAAACCTAATACCCTAAAGCTGTAAAAAGTTCATAAAAGGAGACATCACAATACTTTTTACCAACAAAATTTGTTTCATAATTGCTACAAAAGGATAACACCTTAAAGAAATTCATGACGATTATAGCTGCTAATTGAAGAATGCAGAAAAAAACTACACAGTTAAAAACTACTAGAGATCAAATACAAGGGTCTTAGTCAGGCCACTCGTTGCCCATGATTCACCATGAATTCAATTTCCAACTAAAATCCAAATCATATTTATATCAAGAACCCATACCTATTAATAGTTGATATATTAGATAACATACTTCATCAGGCTATGCTGCGAGTAAATTGTAGAAATAAAAATACAGCAAAAAAATCGCTAAGGTGCGCACAGATACCAGTAATAAAGATTGTTCAATGAAAATAAGAAACACTAGACGAGCTTAATTTAAATCTGAATTGGAGCTAATAACAACCACAATTAGTTGATGCAAGTTCCTGTTTGATAAAAGGATGTGTGAGTAACCATGTGCATTTAGCACTAGCTTGACAAAACCCTAGAAGGAGATCATCAATGCACCAAAGACAGATTAAAAGCAAGAGAATCCACTCACCGGAACAGAAACTATAAGCGGGTATAAATTCTTCTCAGCTAAGTAAGTGACCTGATGTGGAGTGCCCTTCAAGGGGATCTGATTACAGAAAATATAACTTTCAGGTAAGTTGATCAACATTAAATGAAAGTGGCTTATTATGAACAGAATTTATAAATAAAGGAACACTGACTTTTTGTACAGGCCAATAGTTGTCATAGCAAGATACAGATGGTAGCTGGCAAATTTTCAGAAAACCCTGAAACAAAAGAAGAGTGAAAATTCACTTACTCTTGAAACCAAGAGCAAGAAAAGACCAGTACACTATTTACTGACCTGTGAGGTAATGTATATAAGACCATGATTACAGTTCACATTGTGAAGGACAGCGAAGGCAACAATAGGTCCATCACATAGCTGCAAACAAAGATACCAGCTTTAGTTTGTATATCATTACGATTAATACAGTAAATGAAATTCTTTACAAGTACTATAAAGTACCTAGTTTGACTGAAATCAAGGACATTCCCTTGTGTGAAGCGAACCATAGACTACAAATCCATAAAAGTAAGCCCAAGTACATCATATTAGGGCTTGTTGACTTGGAAAAAGATCTACCGAAGAAATATGGCAAACCAGTACAAAGCCCACTTGTTTTGGAAAACAATACATATATAAGGTGCCGAAAGGATGCCCATGCCACCCAAGTACATTATAAAGGAGCATCAAAACAAAATATTATGCCATCCATGCTACCACCTCTACTAAAGAGCGTGTAAAATTCAAAACTGGTTACCTGAGAACCAATTCTACAAAAGAGACAATTCTACTCTCTGAGTCTCTGCCGTAAACATATGAGCTTCCATAAAGTCCTCTGATGGCACACTCCGCGAACGATTTGCACGTGTGCATGTAAAGGTTACTTCACCTCTTTAATAATGGTATTATGGGAGTCAAATTTGCCCATGAGATGACTAACCAGTTAGGAAACCTTAAAAGAGGGCAACATACAAGCACTCTGGTGCTTCTGCCACGTATTTGTGCATGACAGTGGAGTGTAACCTGGTCCCATATGAACAAATAGCCACACTTTTTTCCCCCTTATTTTCTTATTTTCTTTTCTTTCTTTTTTTTTTAAAAAAAAAAAGAATAGCCTTCACTTTAGGTGCCAACACAACCACAGGGCATGGGCAACTCAATAGCTAGGCCACTTGGGCAACCGCCTAAGAAAAAATGCCCCTATTTTATACATATTTATATTAATTATTATTTTATGGATAAAATAGGATAGGTCTCAAAAGAGAAATTATCCTATAATAACTCTAAGAAGCCTACCTAAGATGAACTCTTACAGGTATTCTTGAGTTGTAGGTCTCGCCAATGTTAACCCCCCCCCCACCACCCTCCCCAAAAAAAAATATCTCAAATGGTAAAATTCCTATTATAATGTAAATTGGAGTTTTACAAATTACTTGTAATATCACTAAGAGGCTTACCTCACACAGAGTCTCCCATGTTAACTCAAAGAGGACTACTTTACCTGAGCTTAAAATAATTTGGATTTTGTCAATGTTTCTTTTTTTATTAACTTTCAGAAGTTGGAATCACCAACTGCAAAAAAAAAAAAAAATGGTCCCAATGGTGAAGTCTTCCAACTCTAAATGCTCTAATCAAAATTCTTGCATATAATAAATTGAAAACAAAATGCTCTAACCAACAAGTAATGCTCTAACCAACAAGAATTTAAAAAAAAAAAATTCTTACATGTAATAAATTTATAAGTAATTCTTCATATCAAAGGGGTAGAAGAATTACATTTAAATAAAAATAAATAAATAAATATTTAGTAAAAAAATTAATTGTTTTATAAAAAGTATAACTTCTATAAAAGAATATTTGATCTCGCTTATAACTTCTATAAAAGAATATTTGATCTCGCCCTAGGCCCCTAATATGACTAAGACACCCCACCATAAGGCAATGCTTGGTCCAAAAAAGATGTGAAAATCAAACCTTCATAAAAGAAAATATAACATATTTTGGGGCTTTTAATTACAAAAGAAGGTGCAAATTGGGAATTCCATACTTGCCAACTTCCAACTTCATAAAGTCAAGTTCAATCTCTGTTATTTTATTTTATTTTCCTTTTAGCCAACATATAGTCAAGTTCCGACAGTATATGGCAGTAGTGTTTGTTAAACAAAGATTGACTCTGATAATCCTCTGCCAACTACTGCAATTCTTAAGCTATGTTTGTCCGTGGGATATGAGGTGAAAGATTTTCATGGGACCCACCTTAACACATGTTTGGCAGAAAAGGTAGACATTGAAGATGCAGCACACTTTGGATTCCATATCCCCCAAAGTGGGAGATATGCAATACCATGGGGGTATGGTATTGTATATCCTCAAGGCATATTCCCGTGGCCAGAATAGTTTTCCGTCAAGATCTAAAGATCCAAAATTATTTCTTGTCACATCTCCTGTCAAATCACATCTTTTATCCCACTAACCAAATTCCCAAAAAAAACAATACTACATAAAAAAAAAAATACTATGTCATATCCAATCCCTGCATTATCCCATGATATTGCTCATCCCCTATCATCCAATCCCCCTAATCAAACGTAGCCTTAGGGCTAATCGGATGCAGCCAGCACCAGTTGGTGAAGCAGAAGGCATTTCCAAGTAAGAAACTACCCCTAGATTAGTTTGTCACAACACATAAATTTACTGTTTTCAGCACAATTACATCTTTTCTTTCTTTCTTTTTTCCTATAAGTAATCAAAAATTTTAATAAAAGAGCATCAAGAAGATGGGAAGAGGACCCCAAAAGTCAAATTACAACTTGAAACTATCTACCACAATTAGCTCATAAATTATAACATACCCTCAGCATTTTCCTACCATACGAGTCCTTATCCCAACACTAGATATTTAGATTAGTTAATGACTAAATCTAAAGACGATAAGATATTGTGAAAAATCAGCAACTAATCAATGGTAAATGTTAAGTCCATTGTAAAACCTTTCTTCTGTAAATCATAGAAAAGCTATGCACTTTTTAAACGGGAAACCGAGAAGTTGACCATGGCCTCTTCCCTCCATATGATTGTTAGTCAATATTACTTCCAATGCTTTTTAAGTGGCCCCTCCACCAGTATGGTTTGAGACTCCAAAGTCTCCCTCAATCTTCCCATTTTCAGTATGGATCTCTCACTTTTTTAATTATATTCAAACAACGGGAAAGGAACATTAATTTAAAAAAAAAAAAAAAGAAAAAAAGAAAAAAGTGAAAGAAATCAACAAAAAAAAAAAAACAAAGGGAAAGGCGAGCTACAGGATTAAAACAATTTAAAAATTCAGAACCAACTAGAAACTGACCTGTGGATGAACTCGAAGGCGTTCCCTGAATACCATGAACCAAGCTGGCCTTGACCCAGAAAGGAATAATCCTTGGTAACCACCAACATTCTTGAAGATAGTTATTCGTTGGCATGGGGCTCCAAATGATGTCTCCTCTCTCGTGTACGAGTCCAATGGAACACGAACAAATCTCAGATTTCTAAGCCTAGAAGTGCTTATACCGCCAAGGTTAATAGAATTCTGAGCAGATACAATTTCCTCATTTTTGGAAGCATTTTCTGAAGCTTCAAACAGGTAAGCATGGTAACAGAGAATGGTTCCATCTGTCAATATTCCAAAAAGAAAAGGGCGACTATGCTGACCTGACCATCTTTGCATGGCCAACTCAATGACCTTCAAATTCTGGGTAGTCTCTTTCCTGCCTTGGCCAGGCAGATCTTCAGACTTTGTAGTTTTTTGAGGATCACCTGATGGTTCCTGGATAAAGGTATCAGCAAGATAGGCCTTCCCAGACACAAATTTATCCATGGAGAAAACACAATTGAAATTAGGCACGTCAAAGATTTCAAGGGTGCCATTTTCATAACAAACAACACAGTAAATATCACCCTGATCATGAGAAGTACCATCGGACCCATCAATTGCCTCCCCTATGCCAGTAGAAAGCCAAGCATCAGTACTTGTCTTCCGTAGCCATGGCTCAGGTCCCTTATCATAATACAGGGTACAGGCAGAAATCAACTTCTTTGAAACTTCAAATACTGCCGGGATGCTAGTAGAAACAGTGCAAGAAGAAGGATCTACAGACCAGAAATTGAAAAAATTACACTTAAGGAATACGAATTGGAAAGTGTTAGATTAAGCAGGAAAAAAAAATACCAGTAACAATGAAGATGAAACACTGAAGCCCCATTTGTTAACGTTTACGTTTAATGTTTTTCTATTGATGTTTACAGATTTTTGAAAATTGGCAACAAAAACGTGTTTGTTAAACATGTTTGTATTTCTTTTGTTTCCAAAAAAATGAAAACTTAAACAGAAAAACGTACACAGAAAAAAAAAAA